>JAUZSU010167038.1:0-25112 GCA_034780255.1 Parotocinclus maculicauda | reverse complement strand
CATCTGGGGTTGTTCCTGCCCTTGCGCCCAGAGTTGCCGGGTGGGCACCGGCTGGCCCGCGACCCCAAGTGGAATAAACGGAAAAGATAATGAATAAATGAATGAATATTCAACTGGCCAAGTGGTTAAATGTTTTATTTAACCCTGGTTCTGAGTCCGCCAATGCACGGTTCTTTTGTCTGTTGTTCCTTCTCCTTCCTTTTTGTCCGCACTCACTCTTATGTGGCACAATCTGATGTTCATGAGTCATGCTAGAGACTGGTGGAGACTCGATCCCAGCCACATTTCCTTGTTTGTAGGTTTGTAGCAGACATTATATTAAAAAAGAAGGAGCTTTTGCTTTGAGCACGTCGGTCTCCACTCATCGAGTTACATGACTGTCAATACCACTTATGCCACCTCAGGTTCACCCTAGCCCTTCATGTTCACGCAGCACCTGAATCCACCTATCCTTATCATAACACTTTTCCAGGGATGTCCAATCATTTTTTTAACAAGACAATGCAAAACCATGTGCTGCACACATTACAAAGGCATGGCTATGGAAGATGTGGGTATGGGTTCTGGGGTGGCCAGTCTGCAGTGATGACACGAATGGGAGAAAATAACACTGAAACACTAAACCGCTTAGTCCAAACATATTACATCATTGCAAAGTTGTACATTTTACTGTTCCAACTTTTTTGGAATGTGTTGCAGACCTGAAATGCAGTTGGATGGATGTTTATTAATAAATTAAATGAAGATTACCAGAAAAAAAATATGGAATGAAACATGAATTCCTTTTTACATATATAAATGAGATTAGGTGGGCTATTAATATTGTTTATGTCCTACAAATATGTTAGCCCTCTCCAAATATAGAAAAGCTTTTAAGATCTTATGTTTTTATGCTACTGGCTTTTTCTGGCATGTACGAAAGCTGGATGACTGGGTTACACTTAATTAAAAGCAACTGCCAGACAGATGTTATGTAAACCATCTAAAAACACCAAGCATTGACATTGCATGATAAGGCCACCTGCTAACTTAATGTACAGTGGCTTAGATGATTTGCATTCCTGCGGCCTGAGACCCTACATGATTACTTATGCCACTTCATAATGCCATAAACTGTTTAACATTGTGTAGGTTACTTCCAGTCTCACAAAATTCTCTGCCGCACAAATACCTAAATAAATAGGTTCAGAGTTGATGGGATTCTCTGTTGGTGGGTACCAAGCTGTGCAGCTGTCTAGAGGGATATAAGTGAGCAATCACTTAACATATATATATGATTAAACAGTCTATAGTGACACACACACATGGCTAGAAGGATACTCTGAAGTAAATAATTCTTCCTCACCCACTCATGGTCAAATGCCATCTGCTTTAAACAGAGATTAAACTTTCCAAAGAAACCAATGTGAAGTACTGTTTAGATTTGTGGTTTCTTGAGCCATAACACCAAGGGATATTGCCTTCTGAATTACAAATGTCAGGTATGTTCTTCTGTAAATGGTTTTACCTTGAATTGAGGCCCTGTTTCTGCTCTCCAGGTTCATATGAGGCCTTGCCCCTGTTATTTCAGTTCATTTTTATGAACTTCACAGAATGGTCCATATGCACATATTTTATATATATCCATATGTCCATTATACTCTCACTTGCCAGACTGAGATTTTTTCCAATCTGTGGCTATATTAAATACTTGTATTAAAGATGACACATGTAACTTCATTTATCAGGTATCTGTTTGAACAAAAACATTGTCGGCCAGATGAACATTTTTAAATGTTTTATTTTGTTTTTAGAAACAATGATGGCTTTTTCCTCTATGCCAAATGTATACTAAAAAACTGCATGATTCATTTGCATATGATAATTCATATTAATTTCATTCTTCATTCATTTCTTAAGTTAAAGTAAAGGACAAGGACACATGGATAACATGAATTGACTATTTGATGTAAAATTTGGTTACGTGTAGCTGAACACCTGTTTCTTCTACCACTATTACTATATTATTGTAATTGTTATTACAACATTATTGTTGAATTTAATATAAACACAGGACTTACCCCTGAAAACTTAATATCTTAAAGTTCCACTTGCCAAATTACTTTTACCCTTTGTTCTACAATTACAATCTGTTTTTCTACACTCTATATTAGTCCCCTTTTCACTGTTCTCTAATGATCAGGAACCCCACAGGACCACCACACATCAGGTACTATTTGGTAGGTGGATCATTCACAGTACTCATGTGGTAGCGGTATGTCAGTGTATGTTGTGCTGGTATGACACAGCAGTGCTGCTAAAGGCCACCAACATCATGTAGGCAGTGTCCTGTAAGCACTGATGAAGGATAAGAGGATAACAAACACAAACTGTGCTACAGAGATGAGCTACTGTCTCTGATTTTATATCTACACGTTGGAGAAATATGGTATATGTGGGTAATATTATGCACAGTGAGTGAACACAGTGTTTAATAACTCCAGCATGGCTGTGTCTGATCCAACAGCAAAACATATACTAAAACACCACCAGATCATGATCAATGCTCCACCAACCAAATAGTGTCTAATTCGTGCTGGTCCTGTGTGGTCCCTGAGCTTAAGAGAACAGAGCAATGGGTAGTAGCAAAGTATGCAGAGAAACAGATTAACTGTAGTCGTAGAACTACAAAGTGCATCTATTTGATCAGTGACACTGATAAAATGGACAATGAGTGTAAAAAAGGAGGTATACCTATTGAAATGTTTACCGAGACAAGTTTTTGCCTCTACATGCAAGCTTTAAAATTCAGTCTTAAAGCAAACATGCTAATATATTATTTCTTCATTTACTATGGTTGGACATTTTACTACCTATGCACCACAGTATATTTAAATAATAGATAGTTTATTTAACTCTTTCCTATTTCTTTTTTATTCTTCCTTCCTCTTGGCAATGTTAGTTCATTTTTCTAGCTTCAGTTTATAGTGCTATGAAAAAATTGCCTAATAAACATATAATAATTCACACATTCAAGAGCACAATTCGTTATGTTCAGTGGGAATATGATGTTCAATATGTTCAATATGAATTGATCTAACCACCTTGGTCACAATTTTTGCATTCCCATGAGAGACAGATCTATGCACAGAAGACCACAAACGTGTATGTTTGTGTGGACCAAGTTTACATATAATTGAGAGGACCAAATATTTACACAAGAATAAAAACATCTGATTTTATGTTTGTCATTGTAAGCAAAGTTACTTTTAAAAAATTAAATTTCCAGGTTTTTCTTTTTTTTTAAACAAAAAAATCTAAATGTTTTTCTTATGGTTACTGAGGTTAAGTGTAGGCGCATTAATAAGCTACAGTAATCATTATGTCAATGGAAAATCCCCAAACATATGTTTACGAAGACTAAGTGTTTGTATGTGTTTGACAGATTACTCTGTAAAAAAGTCCCAATGACTTCAGGTTCATTGGAACTATATAACAAGAATGCTTGTGTCCCATCACATTAACCTGTTTTTCACCAGTGCTCACATCAATTTAAGCACCGAGGACATCACACATAATTTGTTTAATAACAGTTGCATTTTTGTCCCTTAATTAAAATTTACATATGGCAGCAGCATTGCATTTGTATTGCACACTGAATGAGAAAACAAGGATCTTTTCAAGAGGCAGGCAGACAAAATGACCTCACATCACATTTGAAAGAGGTTTTCAGTATTGTTTACTTTTCCTGCCATACTCACATGTTCCCTCTATATACTTCAGCTTAGAAGGGACTTTCCATGTAGTTTCCATACCAAACATTTACTGAAGCCGTATGCAAAGAGGAATCTTTTACTACTCACGGCACATTAAAAAACAGTTTATTCCCAACCTGGACATGTAGGTTTGCCAGATTTTACTTTTAAGCTAAAATATTATAATATATTGTTTGTAATGTAAAAGAACTTGTTTACCTGAATAAATAGTGTTTACTATTATTTGATAGTAGGAATCATATAATTCATGTAAATGTATTTGCTGAGTTTGTATAACACAATGAAATCAACATTTTGTTATTCAAATATATTTAATACATGACTTATATACGTAATAAATATACGTAATAAATATACGTTATAAAGTAAGGGTGCCAACAGCAAACCTTAGCTAGATCACAATAGAATATTGACCTTGATATGGAGAAACTAAAAGTGAATAGCAATGTTTAAAACACACATGGTATTCGAGAATACCTGGTGTATTGTGCAAGATCAAACTCTTATGCACTTGCTTTAACACAATATATAAACCATAAACGAAAATGTAAAACTTTTAAAACAAATTGTATTCTTTATAGAGACTAGGCTATGATAATAAATTGAAACAGCTAATATGAACAATTATGCTATAAAGATGGAAAGTCAACTTAACTTACCAGAGTCATCCTATAATGCTTTTTAGAGCAGAGCACCCCAGAGCAGCTTGTTTGATGATGATTAAAGATTAAGTTAAGACTAAAATGATTAGTCTTAACTTAACAAGCCTAGTTCACTTTCTTTAATGTAATGAAGAAGAAACCTAGGGATGATCAAGACCCAAAAGGGCAGGTGTGACTCCAAAGCGAAGACAAGATTAAAGCGCTGACCATGAGGCACCCTCACTGGAACATGACCATTGTTGAATCTCAAACAGAACCTGGATTTGTTGCTAAAACAATTTGTAGCAGTCCAGATTTCCATTTTAATTTCCATTACAAATGAAGATCAGTAGCAAGAGACGTAATGGGCATAGCAACAAATTTCCTTCTGTTAATTGCCTGGAAATGGTCCGGGCAGAGACAGGGGTATGTAGTGAAGGTGTCACTTGTGTCCTGACAATGAAACTGGGAGAGCTGCTTGGGATTGTTGGCAGATCAAATTATTCTTTCTACTATTGATCTGTCTGGGCTGACCTGAGCCTGTTCGCCATGTGTGCACGCCCTTATTGAACTACTGCTCCCAACAACCCCTAATAGCTCAGACTAAATGGTCTAGATGGCAGGAAGTTCATCAACATGACCTTCCTGCTTCTCTCAGTTCAATGATGTGCCCCCTCTCCAAGTCTATCAACAGGGCAAATTTAATTGAGTGCACTGCAGAGGCATGTCTAGCAGTCAACAATTTCTCACCAAGAGGTATGCTACCCAAAAGTAAGTGTCTAATCAAACCACACCTGTAATCACTTACATATCTGCCTGAGACATAATCCCACACTTATATTTGGGTAGATTATTATTTTTTATTTTTTTTATTCCTTTGAGTTTATATTAAAAGTATATATTGAAACTTCCAATACGATAAATTAAAGAGACTATAATAAAATCGACAGTCTGAGCTTATGCATACTGCAACATTTTAGTAGTACCCGTAGTTTCTTTCTTTTATGCTGCTTACTTATATGTGTTTTCCTCAAATCATGACTTTTCCACTCGTTTTAACTTTGATAACATTTCAGTGCACACTCAATATGTAATTTCTTATTTTCGAAGAATTAAAGTAACCCATTCCTCATACGGAAATGGTTTACGTAGTGTCTACATCCCACTGGCTACACTGCACACTTCAGAGCATGGATTGAGCAATTGAGAAGAATGAACTTATTATGTTGTAATCAGAGCATAAATCTATTCATTCAGTTTTAGGCAGGAGGAATTGGAGTCATATGGCACAATGGAAATTGTTTAATCAAGCTTGAATTTTTTGCAGTTTAACTCTATTTTCATAATTTATCTGATTGACTGAAATTACTTTGATGCCCAGCTGAGGGCTGTTCTGCATGAAAAAGTATGCATTTCCACATCTGTTTCCTCCTAAACATGAAAAGCGGCATAGTCACACTCTTTTATTGACATAATTGCCTGGATTAGACCATCACTGCAATTATACAGGGTTAGACAGGAGCTAATATGCTTGTAGACTGTGTTTCAATTGAATTTTGTGTGTCATTTGCACTGTCCTCAATGTGTTATTAATTCTGAAGGGGGAAACAACAACAAAAAAAAACAAAACAGGATTCTTCTTAAATTCATAGGTCAAGAAGGTGAAGGACTAAAGCCATGAAAAGTCTTTTTGCTACAAATTATTCTCGACATTATTTATTCTGGACTTTAAAATACCTTTATTTGGCATGAGGTTACATTCATTCATTAAATTATTTTACTTACATTTATCTTTGGGGTTGTGAAAGTCCAGCACCTATTGAGGAGAAGACACAGTGGACTCATAAGCATGCTTTGCAGTTGACATTAACCATTGCATGGACTGCAGTGGTCATTGTTGCACCACCATAGAATGATCTCCTAACTAAGCCTTATCTCCCTCAGACACAGCCAGTCATTCCTGTATGCATTGCCTGGAATCGATGGAAGGTACCTCTGGAACGCAAATTCAGACCACTATGCCACCCGAGCACCAAGTTCCATTTATGGTGCTGAAATGTCTTTGGGCACATCCACAGTGTCAAAAGAACTTCAAACACAGACACAGCTCATTAACAGTGAACAAGGGATTTGTTCTTACAGTACACCTTATTGAGAAGGGTCTCAGCACAAAGCCTTTCTTAACCCCCTCTATTGTTTAACACCTGGGCTGGGAAGAAAGGCCCATTCAGAAATAAATTGTGGCCTGGCTTTTCAGAGAGATTTTATAACAGAGCACTGTTGACATTGGCAGGAGTGGCAGGGTTAGCTTTGGAAAACCAGCAGCTCACTCAATTCGCAGGAGATCAATCAAGGAGGTGTGTTTCCCTGAAGCTGGAGATTTCCACTGAAAAGAAGAGGTAAGGGGGCTGTAAAATAAGCTGCTTGTGGTTTCAGCTTATAGACCACAGGATCCCCAGAAGGGCCTGTGCTTCCCTTTGACTGCACACAAAGCTCCTTTTAATACTATCACCCTCATAGTGAATCAAGAGCTAAGATCTTTACACAGCTCCTTCTCCTGCACCCAACACCCCTTTCCATTCACACTATTTGCTACTGGGGATGCAACTTTTATATCAACTCATGCCATGCATCCTTATCATGGACCATTGAGATAATATTCACAAACAATGATTCTCTATGCACAGACGATATAACTGTGAGAACACAAATTGTGATAAGAAGGCCAGGATCCTGGATCCTACTAACCGGCTGACAGAGTTAGAAATGGATGACTTATCTGCTCTGATGATGCACATCCTGATCAATATGATGTTCTCATGGGAAATTATCTGTCAAAAGTTACACAGTACTTTAAATGCTTTAATAAGCTCAGACTGGGGCACAATCGCTTGTTTATCTTTGGTACACTGATGTGAACATTAAAGCCACATCTGAAATGTAACCCTAACTTTGTTAGTAAGCAATACAAAGTGTCACCAACTAAAAATAATAATACTGCTATTTATGGAATGATAAAATGGCTTGCCATAAAATTGGCGGTTCCCATTAGCAGAAATTCAGCATATATATGAACTAAACATTGTGGTTTCATGTTAGTAGAAAGGAAGCTGTACATTATAAACCTAGAGGTAAACAGCTAAAGACCTGAAACTTTTGGTTGAAGTTTGTGAACCCTTTAGGAATCCTTTAGCATACATATGATCTAAAACAGAATTACACTTTCTCAACATGTAGATAAATAGAACCCAGTTAAACAAACCAAAAAAATATACTTGCCCAGTTATCGATTAAGGAAAATGATCCAATCTTACATTACTGTACATACACAAAGGTATGTGAACCTCTAGGTTTAACAGTTAATTTGAAGGTGAAATTAGTCAGGTGGTCTAGGATTTAAGCAGATAAGAAAATTAATGAATGAGGATTAGAGTTTCCAATCAATGGCATGAAAATTAGGCATTAGTGGGCAGCCTGCTGTATTTAAATGACAAGGATCTGTCTGATGGACAGAATATATTTGTGGAAGCGTGTCATAGCATGAACAAAGGAGATATCTGAAGATAGAAATAGTTGTTGATGATAATCAGGTTGGAAAATGTTGCTTAACCATCTCTAAAGAGCACCAGTTCACAGTCAGACAGATTGCATACAAACTGAAGAATTAAGTTTTTTAAACCATTGTTTTTCAATTGTCCAACAAAGATCACTTCCAGCGCAATTCATGGAATTGTCTGCAAGGCTTGCACATTTACATTTACATTTAGCAGACGCACTTATCCAGAGCGACTTACAACTGATACAATCCAAGCAATTATGGGTTAAGGAGAGGGCAGAGGTGGGATTTGAACCCTAGACCTTCTGGTCTAGAGTCCAGTTCCTTAACCACTAGGCTACCACAGTCCCACAGTATCATGGCTGCTTTATTCACAATATGCAGTTTTGTAGTCTTTATTCCTTCGTTTAATATCCTCACCTAATTTAGTTTTATACCTAGAATTGATAACCTATTCCTTTGGAATAGCTTCTGCAACTACAATGGAACTAATCTCCAGCATTTCTAACAGTCTGCATCAGCATTATCACCTAACTTTATCATCAGTGCAAACTATTGTTATATTCTTAAGTATATTAACTAGTGATTCATTAAGTATAAAAGTTTTTTCATGCTGTAAAAAAACACATGTAAAATTATTATACAAAGGCATCTCTTAACTGGGTCCAGAAGCCAGTTCAAACTTTGTTTGAAGTATAAATCAAAATTTCCCATAAGATGTCATATAAATGTAAATAGTCAATTCTTGACCCCCATAATTCACAAATAGATAAAGCAAATTAATGTAATACAATGCATAAAATCAATAAACACATGAAATAAGTGACATATACAGGCTTGAAATAAGTGGAAAATAAAGTGAAAGCCGTTGAGGCCCCTCTAAGTTTTTCCAAAGAGTAAACTGGGATCTTTGATGGACTTCAAAATGAGAAGGTAAGCCTTTTGTTAAAAATATCCCTACATATGTAGTCTGGCCAAATACAAATATGTGAACTGCACCATATATTTTTCACTCAAATACTTTCTTTAGTCCAACCAATACCCATATTTGTCAGTCACTTTTTGATTTATATTAATGTATTCTGTAAAATAAATTCTAAATCCCATTTTTTAAGGAAGAAAGCTAAGTATTTACTAATTTACATTCATTCATGCATTTCTTTGAAGAATGTTTGGCCTACCCCACACATTTTGGTTTAATATAATTTTTCTGTATTTCATGCCTAGCTGTTGGTTTGCCAAAGCCTTTTCAAAACGCTTTCCTCCTCCTTGTCAGGGACTAGCTTAGACACATGGTTTGCATTTTCTCTTATTGTATAGTTGAGGTGAGAACCCTGAAATATTTGGAGATGTAACATGGTACATCCATATGGTCATATGTTATTAATCTGGTATGAGTCAGACATGGCCACATTTCATACCCACACATCTTCCTTATACTGTGATTCAAGATGAGAATTTTATGAATTGATGTTATAGCAAGCCATACTATCTATCTATCTATCTATCTATCTATCTATCTATCTATCTATATATATATATATATATATATATATATATATATAAGCACTCTGTTTAAAGTGGTGTAGGCAAACAGCTAATGATCACAAGTAAAATACCACGGCAGAAATTTAGTGCAGCGGGTGTGTAAAGTCAGCCAGCAGGGGCTTAGTGTTTCATGAACATCTTTATACAATGTCAGTCCCCAAACTCTGTTTGTATGTTTTTCCCCCAGGAAATAGAATTCACAGCTGTTAAAATTCAACTAGCAGGTATGCTCTCCCAAGCAGTGAGGACCACAGGTTTTGTGTCCTTAAAGTGAGTTGCACAGGTAATAACCCCACATGGGGAGCTACACATTTAGTGTGTTGAGTGATTTACTAAGGATTCATTGTCCTCAGTAAAAGAGCTGAGAACAACCCGTACTCCAGTTATTCTAGCTATGCCTGTAGGCCTGCATATGCTTGGTATGGGAATGTGATTTTATAAAATCCAAA
The DNA here is from genome assembly GCA_034780255.1 of Parotocinclus maculicauda. Classification (NCBI taxonomy): domain Eukaryota; kingdom Metazoa; phylum Chordata; class Actinopteri; order Siluriformes; family Loricariidae; genus Parotocinclus; species Parotocinclus maculicauda. Next base: position 15,163 of record JAUZSU010167038.1, on the reverse strand, counting down.
TCCATGGTCTAGGTCTAACCTAGGCCATCTTATCCTGGTTAGGCTAACAAGGAGTCATATAGCCTCTCTAAGAATTCACTGCACACAGGCAGAATACACCCTGAACATGAAGCAAGTACCTGTGTAATGCAGGTTTCCATAGCCAGATCATCCAAAATGCTCAGCATGTGGTTTGAATTTAGGTTATCAGGAACCACCCTTACTTCAGAGTCACAGGAGCTGCTAGCCATTTTCATTTCTTTTCAGATGTGCTAATTGAACTGCAGCACTAAACATGATTACACATTTTCAGGGTGCCAAATAAGTGAATGTTCAGCGTTTCTACTGGCATTTAGATTTTGTTTACCATTCTAAGACTCATCATCAACTGCTTTTCTGTCTATCTAAGATGACACCTTACATACCAGGTACATACCAGATATTTGGTGGCTTAGTGATTAAGGTAGTAGACTTTCCATCACTTGGTTTAGGGTTCCAATTGCACCACTAACTAGCTGCAACTGACCCTTAACCAACAAATCGCTCTTGATAAAGATGTCTGTTAAAAGTAACAGGTATGCACTGTTTAATTACTGCATCACGTACTGTTCTACAGGTCATTGACTGAAATGGTCATTGACCAGACATAGTCTTTTTATCCTCTAATGTAAATATAAAAGAGTCGAAATTCACAATAATTATGATCCTATCTAACGGAATGCCGTAACACTGATACTTTTATTTGACAGATCTGATACTTTTGTTTGATGGAAACCTAATCTATTGTATTATGAACAACATGGAAGATCAGCCAGATGAAACAGGGACTCAACAAGTACATGTAAATAAATTTATATAGTTACAGGTTAAAGAAAATATATACAGTTAGTAGGGGAAAAACTAAGTAGCACTACTCACAATAGGTCAGTGACATACACACAAACCCTTTTGTCCATGCATATACAAATTTGGGTAACTAGCACAAAAGTCTCTAAACACACGAGCCACATCAAAAGTCTCCAGTTCTAATGTGACCTAATGAGTAGTTACACACACACACACACACACACACACACACACGCATACATATACAGACTTCTAGCTCTTAAACTCCCACCTCTTTTTGTGGATCTACAGCATTGACTGGCTGTTGAGGTGACCACACTGATTGGCTGCATAGCCACACTGTTATTAGATAAAAGATAGGTTTTTATTCCTGTAACATAATGTAATTTAAGTTAAAGCTAATGGAAGTTGTTTGGATGGTGGTTAAATTGCAAATACCTGTAAATGTATATAAAAAGGGATACATGTAGCAAGTCACAAGAAAACGCTGTGTGGCATAACTTACCCTGTGCCTCTTAATTACTTCATTGCTCATGTATATAAAGACACTGCATCTATACAGTTATGCACCAGTATTTGCATTAAGACTAACAGTTTTTATGTCATTTTATATATTGAAAACTCTTCTAAGTGAAGTAGGAAGCACATTACCCGCTCCATAAAGGGAAGCATGCAGATGTATAAGCAGGTCATCTCTGCAGCCACAAAGACACACTTACAAGTGTTTGAGTGTGTCCGGTGTGTGCTGAGGCTCTTTCTTTAAGTGCTTTGCACAGACACTGAAGTATTTTTCTGCCCTTTATGTTCTTATCATAAAATACCAGAATAGCAATGAACTGATCTGTGAATTAATGAGCAAACAAATCTAGTTACAGTTGCGCACATGGCACTTTGGTGGCCTAGTGGTTGAGGTAAGGACCTCGGACCAGATGGTCAAGGGTTCAAATCCCACCTCTGCCACAGTCGGGTCCCTGAGCAAGGCCACAGTTGCTTGGATTGTAAGAATGTATTAATTGTAAGTCGCTCTGGATAAGGGCGTCTGCTAAAAATGACATAAATAAGCTCATGTACAGATGTCCAGTCTATGACAAAGAGATAAATGGGGGGAAACAAACTGCACATTACAGAGCAGGCAGTTCATGGTCAGAAGTGCATGACGCTGTCCATCTAGCAAAAGTGACTTAATCCATTTTACTTTGTTTGAGACAGCTGAAAAGCGTTGCCTCATTTGAGAATAAGAGAGCCTGTGAATCTCATCCAAATGAATGAGAGAATTATGGTCAAGTGTTCGCTTGTTTAACCAGTAATATGTTTTGGTATGGCAAAAAGTCCATGTACTTCAAACTAATGCATCATTTCTTATTTGTGAATATCAACAATATAGACACTGCATAATGTTGTGTTTGACACCCGCCATATGTTTTGTTCTAGCCCAGTACATTATTCTGCAAATATTGTAAGAGCTGATTTGATAGGTGACTTGTAATAACACTTGGTCTTACAGAGAGCCACAAACAATCCATGCACACATTTTTTCTCTTAACAGTTTGCTCTGCTTCCATGGATGTCCTCACAAAGAGCAAGTCCAGCTAGATAGTAAAATACTTTATCAAAAATGGGGAGCAGGAACCATAAGTTTTCAAAATTGCCCTAACCCAGAGCATATCATCCAAGGACTGTACGTACTTCACCCATCAGTTTGCTAGTCCATGGAGACTCTTATTACGTTGTTTGCTGTAAAAGCTGTAACGCCTCTCTGGCCCTCAGACTGGGCTCTCTGTGTACATCCCACCAGTGTTTGTTTACCTTACCTGGGGGTATTATGTTTTTATGGGCTAGTCTTTCCCTCATTCCGGTCCAGGTGGCAAATCATGTGTATGAACCTGGCTGCTACGATGTGTCCCTGGAGGACACAGCTGGCATAAGCACAGCCAGTTCCCTGGGCATGATGCTACATGCAGTGACAACACAGGTGCCTGTCCATGCTCTGGCAGTGCACAGCCACAACACTTACGGCCATAAGCTGGCCAACATCCCAACCGTGCTGCAGGTGAGGGTTCTCAATACTTTCTTTATGCTCAACGCTAGCGTCTGTGGTCTCTGAGGTAAGGTATCTTGGGTAATATTTTCTGGCTGGCACATGGTGCATTTGGAGAGGGAAAATTAGCCAAGACAAATATATATTTGTGTAACTCTTCTTGGAATTTTGAAAGGAAAGCAGGATCAGTTCCACTGATATGAAGTTATATTAAAGGGACATTATGTCGTTGTAAAAAATATAAAGGATAGGTTTGGCAATGTTTTTGACATGTTTTTCATTTACGACTAAATTGTCATTATGCAGAAGCCTAAAAATTCCCCCTCTAGATTTAAAATATACTGCTCAAAAGTCGAAGGGGATATTTCAAAATGAAATATCCTCTAATGAAATACCCCCTAATTTCGGTGAGAGGTGTATATGGCAGTAAAAATCCCCGGAATTGTGATGAACCCCAAAATGGTCTACTCACTCAATATTAAAATACAACCCACCACAAGACAACATATTATCTCTCATCCCACCACATACCAAATGTGCTCTATTGGTACACTTTGGTCATAAAGGGTTGGACATCCCTTTATCATCAGTAGCAATACTCAGGTAGGTATTAACGCACCCAAAGTGTGCCAAGAAAATATCACTCACACCATTGCACCACCATCAACAACCTGATCCATTGTTACAAGTCTTTATGCCACAAGGGTTGCACATCTGGATTTGGGGAATTTCTGCCATTCTTCTTTGCAGATTATCTCATGCTCTATCAGGTTGCATGGGGCAGCTGGTGGACAGCCATTTTCATGTCTTCCCGGAGATGTTTGATTGGGTTCATGTTAGGGCTCTGGATGGGCCATTCAAGGACATTCACAGAGTTGTCTCTAAGCCACTCCTGTGCAAATGTGTGCTTATGGTAATTGTCTTGTTGGTAAGTGAACCTTTAATAAACCCTTCATTAAACATTTTGACCCACTGAAAGTGTCTATCATCTACACACATAATTTGTGGATCGTATCTAGAGTGACCATTGGGTTATTTTTCTCCTCTTTTACAAAGGCCCTTAACACTTATTTTGGTGGTGAGCCAGCACTAGAAAGAGTCCTGGTTGTTCCAAACTTCTACTATTTAATAATTATGGAGAACACAGTGCTCTTGGGAACCTTTAGTGCAGCTCTTTCTAGAACTGTACCTCCACACAATACTGTCTTTCAGCTCTACAGGCAATTTGTTCCTCCTCATGGCTTAATTTTTGCTCTGATATTCATTGTTAGCTGTGAGATAAGTGTGTAACTTCCCTAATCATTTCCAATCAAGTAAATTTACCCAGCTGGACTCCAGTCTAGGTGTAAAAACATCTCATAGATGATCAAGAGAAATGGAAGGCCCTCAGACCTAAATTTCAAGTGTCATAGCAAAGGGTATGAAAATTTTTGTCCATGCAAAAGTTTAGTTGTTTTCTTTCAAAAATTATCCAAAAATAGGTGTTCAAGATACTGGACTGGTTTGAGGGTTGGAATCACTGCCATGTTGAGTTATTTTCCCACAATTACTTGAATTGTTACCACATACGAATAATATATTTATATACGAATAAGTCTGCTAAATGGCTAATTGTAAATGTATTTAAGTTAACAAAATACACCAGACATTTTATTAACTCCTTTATTTAATTTTTTGTGCTATCTTTTATTATTTGTATTTTCACAGTGCTGCTGTGATTTTTGATGGTTGGGTAGGTCAGAATACATGCAGGGGTCAAGACAAAAGCTCACCTTTTAGGTGTATGTTTCATATAACAGCAGCCTGTCCGTGAAAAAAGCCTCAGACCTGTAGCTACTGAAACCCCACGACAATACCTCACTTAAAGGGCAAAGAAGAAATTATCTTTTCATCGCCTACTACTAACTGTGTCATGAATGATGGAGGCAGACAAAACACATATGGCTCTAGAATTCCTGCTTTTGTACATAATGCTCCTTATTTTCCTCTTCCGTCTATTTATCCATTTTCCCCAGCCAAATTTTCCAAACCAATAATGAATAAAAATGCAACAGTAGTATAATGAATTTTTCAATGTTGTTGTAATTGGATAGCACGACAAAAACCTGAAATTAAACTAAAATAAAATGTAATTATTTTTACTTTATTGACTATGGTCTGTTGCTTTGGGGGAAATACTTTTTTACAGTTATTTATTTTATGTGAAATGAGCTCACTTTTCCCCACTCTGGTTTTTTCTAGATCTGGTAGCTAATAAAAGTAACCCTTAAACACCTAGAAGTGTTAATCACATGAAGTCTTAGGTAGGCCCAGCTGTCTTCCTACTATTCTAAAAGATCATTAGGAATGTGATGGACTTTTGAAAGAGTTAAGAAAACAAGTTATGTCTGTATCATAAATGAGCAGATCTAGAGATAAGTTCTATTTAATAGATGTGCAATGTCAAACTATACTGTGATAAATACAAAACTGTGCAAAAGTCTTTGGTCACCATTAGATGAGATATAACATTAGCATTGGCATAATTACCATTTATAATTATTTCTTAGTGTCTTTATTACAGTACAACAAGAAAATCCAGGACATTTTATGTAGTGTTAAAAACTGTTAAAAACAAAACAAACAAAAACAACAAACTGTAGGCTGCAGGGGCAAGCATTTAGTGTGACATTCTTTTACACTTCAGCAAAAGCAGCATCTGGCAGCTTCATCTGGATGCCAAGTTGACACTTCTATATTCCGAAAAGCTTGATCAGAAATGCTCTTTTTGAAATGGTATAGCAGCCAAGAAAACAGGGTGATAAGACTACGACATGCTAAAGCCGAGAAAGAATATGAATTACTCAAAAAATCTAACGGTGGCCTAAGATGTTTGCACAGAACTATACATTTTAGCAAAATAAAACTTTTTTTTCCAGGAAACAGCGTAAATTGTCCAACAATTGAAAATCTACAGCAGAATATCCATGGGCTAGTATGTTTAGCATCCCCGATAACACTGTGGAGTGATGGAAAGGGATCAGAATTCCTGAGAGTCAATCAACAAGTGAGCCGCTTTATCATACACTCTGCATGAGTGCGTAAAATAGCTTGCTGGCCATTTGTCCTCTTCCCAACCCCCTTTTAAAAGTAATGGAAGGTAAAGATGTTATCATAGCTTTTCATTATGAGGCTTGAGCAGTTCCCTACCACCAGCTGAGCTAGAAATGAATTCCTCTAACCCTGCCAACTCTGAGTGACATTGCAAGTCCCTTTTGGCACAATCTCCCTGAACCCCTTTCCCAAAACCTAAACCATCCACAGCGAGTATAAAATATGGCCAAATTGTTTGGGTTCTGTGAAATTCTTCTGTTTCTGCTTATCAATGTACAACAAACTTAATTTGAGCAAGTTTCTGATGAAAAATAAATATGCAAACAGAATGTTCCCAGATACAGTTTTGTTTCTGGTTGATAATAAAGTAAATATCTACTGATGCTGTGTTTACATGGTCATATATAACATATTTAATAATGTGGATGCACATTCAAATATTGTTAGGAGATCAGCACATTTTCCATTAGAGTTAAAACAGGAAACAGAAGATGAAACCCATCATAACTTGGTCTCTCTGGAAAGCAAAGCATATTTCCAAAGGAGGCAGGGTGCCTGACCTAGCAGGAAGTGTGTGACCTGAAACCAGGGTAAATGACCCATGTTTATGTTGTACATACTGTCAATGTAGAGGGGCCACTGTCTTGGGGGTCATGCAGTTGAAGATTTCTCAGTTCTTGTTTCTCTGGCTTAATAAAAACACAAAAACATAACACGAATGTAACAAAAACTGTTCACAGGGTTCCTGGATCATTTTCATATAAAAATGTTAGTTACGGGGTTGAATAAAGAACGATACCTTTTAAGCTCATTAATTTATTTTAGAAAATATCCTATGACAATGAACCTTAATGTGGCATGATGTAAACCAGGTCCCATGTAGGTGTATACCTAAAAACTTCAACAGAACTGAGTGACTTGTTATGCTTATGACATATACATTTTCCCAATGTAATCCTAAGAAAAGATCATTTCACCTCTGTTATATATGCAAGTTCACATTCTGTGTAGGCTATAAAACAAACTTTATGAATGAATTGCAGGGTTTGATTTCTGTTTTTGTCTCACTAGTCATTTCCAATTTCACAAAAACTGTATTGCTCTGAAATGTCAGCATTAAATCTTGTGCTATGAATAGCACAGGCCTGATGTCACAATTGTCAGGTGAGTACTTTTAAAACACTATGGCTCTGGGTCTTATTGATGTTAATACTAAATACAGACATCTGTGATTTTCACAGATGTCAGGCATCAACCCTGGTTTGAAATAATTGATAGCAGCTTGACATCTGTAATCCCATGTACTTTAAAGAAGGATTATAGCTAATAGGATGACAGCAGTTTGTAGTTTCTGTCTGTTAATCTATAACCATTAGTTCTGCGATTCAATAGGTTTTTTTTCCAGACTGAGTTTATTCCCTATAACTTTTTTTCATTTTACTAGCCCTGAGACGTTTGGTTCTGGCTGTTCACTGTTAGACAACAGGATGCAAGATTGGCACTTCAAATTAACTTTTGCAATAACATCTCCCTAGTACACTATCTTTTACAGCTGTGAGTCAGAAAAGTCTGGAAATCTGCAGCACAGTGAACAGCAGCATGGCTCCCTCCTCCTCCTGCCAACACAAACAGTAATTACAGTCCAGTCAGACAGCCCCTTGCTCTAAAACAGGACTTCGACCATGAGAAAAAGGTAGCAATTATGGGTGCATTGTTCTTTGAAGCAACGGGAGAGGTCTTTGTAGTTTCTTCCCACTCTATATGCCCTGCAGGGCTCTAAAGACATCTATTTGCTGATAGTTATGATGCTTAGTTTAGGTCAAGGACAGTAGCATTAATTTCCACAGCTCCTCCCTCCCTTCCACCTCCACCACCACCTCCGCCCATCTCTTCTAACCATTTAACATCTGGCCTTGCCTGAGAAAGCTGGAAAATGTATTTAACATTCTCTTGACAGTTTACATAGAACATGTGGAAAATATCTTAATCTGCACTACCTCTGTGACTTTGAAATTTCAAAGAACAAGTACAAAAAAAACACAAAGGCATCTAGAACAATCACTATGTGCATAGGGCATGCCCCATACAGCCAGTAAGGTAACACATTTTTCTGTCAAATAGTTTCCTCTGGATTTATGAATGCATCAATAATGTAATGTCAAAGCACATGCTACCAGTCTTCACATATTTGAAAAAAGGTTTTCTAAAAGTTCCTAGATCTTATCCTCATTACACTTTGAGACATTCCTTTAAATGAGTGCCATTTGCTTTACTCTTAAAACTCTATTTAACTTCCATAGTTTTTCAACACTAAACCTAACAACACATATTACTAATACTATTGATAATGACTATTGGTCAACATTGGTCAACTTTATTTTATTTCTACATGGTTTTACTATTATTTGGACCTTGTACTCTTTTATATCAGTAACAATTCAGTATAGAATTGTCAAATATGTAAAATGTTACTACATGACATCCATACTAATAACATTAAAATACTGAGCACATTTAATTAAAGTACTAAAAATATGTATTTTTACAATAAGCAAATATCATCTAAAAAAATAGGTAACAGCTTAGTAAGCTGAGTTTGACCAAAGTCATAGTTACAATGTCATCAAAAACAGGAAAAAAATAAGAGAGGATGAACTGTAGGTCCTACATACAGTGGTCTTCAGAAGATCTAAATAATACAACTTGTGAATTGAACATGTGACTTTAATGTTTTATAATTTTCAAAAAAAATTTAGGGCAACAGGACTGACTGAAAACCTGAAGACATCACTGAAATGTATATTTTGAACAAGTTTTATATTAAAAATGTCATTTAAATAAAATATGGAGTGATACAACAATGCAAAACATAACTAAGATTTCTAAATGATTTCTAAATCAATATATTATATTGCACTGTATTGTATTATATTACATTGAACTGTAATGTTAGAGACCAGGCACAGCTACCAAAAGCTATGATTTTGTATTCTATAGCTGTCATGTAATATTTTAAGTTACATGCCTTAAATTTGCAATTGCATCACTGTGCAGGATACAATAAAATATATTTTATACAGTTAAATATATTAATTATCTATATACGTAATATCCAAGGGACAGAAATGGCACCCATGCAGTAAAATAATTAAATTATCTTCTAGTTAATATATATTCCAATTAAGACAAAAATGCAAAAATTTCCTGGGTGTTTCTTTGTATTTCACAAACATAATGCTGTTTTCAGTGTTTGGCAAACTGAGCACAAAATGTCAGCTATGCAAGCATAATTATTACCCACTTTAAGAGAATTAACACAAAAACTGTATGCATTTTTTAAACGCACATTACTATTTTAGGAAACTGACAAATCCATTGTTGTGCATTTTGTACATAGCTCATAGCTTCAGCTAGTGAGGTCTAATAGTACCAGTTGTTAAATAAAGGTTTGATTTACTTCACTTGCAAAGTATTATTCAGACAAGATCAAGATTTCCTCACTGAATAAACATATAATGGCTATAATTATTATTAATAAACTAAAATAAATAAATCAATAAATAATAGAAATAGCAAAAGCAGACAGAATGAAGTCTTTTCACCAAGATAACTTTTTAACCCGGGACACTGAGTACATTCTGAATGGACTGGGAATTAAACAGCAGGTGTGGTTTTTAATTGTAGTTATTTCAACCAAAAATGATAATGTGTAAAATGCCAATGTGTCATCACACAGATCAGTGCTACTACAATAACACATGATACGCTAGAGATTCTGTCACATTCTAGACTATTTACTGTGTTATATCTTATATATAATTTCATATATTAAAACTGAAGGTGTGTGTTTGCATATGAAAGAGACACCTACTAATCCCTACTATATCTTGGGAGCAAAGAACAAAGGACCATGAACAAAGGATCTAAGCAAACTTGCTCACATTATCTTTGGAGTGAAGTCATATTATATCAAATCAATGTGCCCCTAAAGAGGCTATGTCTCTAAGATGACCAATTTAAGCATGCTAGCATTTGACTTGCTGAAAGGAAGAAGGTTCTAAAGGTTCACATCATGTGCCAATATTGTACACATGGGCAGACATGGAGGAGGCTAGAACTGATTAGTGTGCTGACAAGATTTCAGGGTTGTCCCTCCTTTCCTCAAGCTATGGTAAAAAATATTTCACATGACTTACTCCTTTCTTCTATTGCCTGCGTTGAACAGCATACAAACTAAATTTGTTCATGCCAACACATTTTGTAACTTGAAGATCTTGCCACCAAAATGAGTAGGTACATCATGAACCTTTTAATCACCCAGAGAATAAGTAGTAGGCAGTAAAATATAGCCAGTAGTTTCTCTGATTAAAAAATGTAAACCTGCTAGCTAAATAATGTCATCAGCCTGGGGTGTGTGTTATTGTGTGTCCACCAAACCAACGTCCTCGATTTACACATTGCTCTAATTAATGTTTATTAAGTAATATTTAGATATTAGTGAGACAAATGAGAGACCACCCATGTAGAATTCAGTGGTCCTAAAATGCACTGTGCGTCTGTTTTGTATTTATTTAACTATTCCTTTTGAAAAGAAAATACTATTTTTAAAAAGGTAGAATATTTACCAGAAAAAACTACAGACTCTTTATTTTGCTAAACTCTTCCCAGCACTTATAAACCTGATATGCCTGTGGAGCTGTGCTGGTGGTAATTATAGTCTACGATTTCTCATTCACCCTTATTCACACCCACCTTTATGAAGCCAGGGGGCTTCTAACAACTAACCAAATTCCTTTTTCTTGTGCGCCCCCTGCTGTGGACCTGGATTAACTGTTGCTAATTTTGACTTACTCCGCTTTAGAGCGAAAGTTTGTAATAAGGTAACAGCGGCGCCAGGTGAGTTCATCTGGCAAACTTGTTTTTTTATACAGCACATGGGAGGCACTGACTATAAATACTTTCTAACATCTTTACAAGAATATGTCAAGACTCTGGAGAAATCGAGGCAAATCGAGATAAGAATTTAACATTACTGATAGGCACACGTACGTCTATACTAATTCATGCAATTATCTAATAACTAAAATACAATTCATGAAATTAAATGAAAAATAAACTCATCCTGATACAGGCCAGCAGCTTTAAGTAATTTTCACATTAACCACCAAAATAGAGAAAAATTACATCTCAGTTATTATAACAGTGGCATGACTGTTGGTGCCAGATATTGGGCTGGTTTGCTTACTTCTATGATTGGTGATCTCTGTGGAATTTTACACACAGTAGCGTCTAGAGTGTACTTACAATGGTATATTACATTTTTTTTAAGTCAGAGCATCAGTTCTGCTAATGGAAAAGCCTAGTTTAATAAATAGATTAACAGAGGGAAGAGTGGTTTGAGCTGACAAAGGATTCTTCTAAGGCTTCTTTTGTGGTTAGCAGAAAAGCATATCAGATATAAGCTTGAGATGGATGGGCTAGAGCAGCAGAAGATCACATGGGGTTCCACTTCTGAACATAAATCTGAGTCAGGTTCACCAAAGCTGGAAAAATGTAGCCTGGTGTGATGAATCAAGGTCTATTGAGGCACCCAGATTTCAGGGTCAGACCTGTAGCATGGACTCACCTTGAGTCAACAGTCCCGGGTGGTGGAGACATTGTAATGTTGTGGTGAATGTTATCTTGGCACATCTGGTTTCCGGTAATAACAGTTTATCATAAATTAATGCCACAGCTTGTTTGGGCATTGCTGCTGATTAATTGCATCCTATCACAGCCACAATTTTCTAATGGTTACGTCTAGCATGACATCACACCATGTCACAAAGCGAAAGTCTTAATGAACATGACACTGAATTCAGTGTTATTCACCTTTCCAGTCACCGAATCAAACTCCAACATAACCTCTTTAAGAAGCTTTAGAATGGGAGAATTGCAGCTTAAAAGTATATTCAAAAGCGCAATCAGGTCAATAGGTGTGAAGAACTGAATCTGTTTTGAATTTGAAGTTGGGCCCAAATGTTAAATAAAGTGATTGGCAACCATAAATAAAGCCATTGCAGTTTTGTATTTTGTTTGCATAATTTTTGCACTAGTCACTAGATATTAAGCAATTATTTTTTATCTATCTATCCATCCATCAAATCATCCATCCATCCATTCATCTATCTATCTATTCACTTATAAATGAGTGAAAACCATGTTGACACTGCCCAAATTAAGACACGAGTGGTATAAATACTGGAGCACACTATTATGTATGCTTACATGCATTTTAATTTGAATCACATTTTCAAGTCAAGTATATTATTTTTTTAATTATGAATAATTCCATATTACCTATATTTCATATGTTTGTCAAAAATATTTTATTTCAGTTTGCATGCTACACATCCTTCATGGGTACGGCTACTGGTTACAGATAGACAGATATGTTTCAATAACATCTTAATAAAGAGTTTTCTAAAAACTTTAGTTTTACGTATATGGTATGGTATATCACATGAGGTTCATAAATATAGAACAAAACTACAGTTGGTAAATTTTAATCGCTTGGTAATCGTTTGGTAAATTTTACAAGCTATACTTGTATGACTTCATTAACAGAATAAACAACTACAGTTCAAGACATCAAGACAATATTAAATAATAAATCATGCTTGAAAAGAAAGCAGCAATTAATTTAACAAGAAAATTCTCTGCTATCTCACAAATCAACAATTATCTCAAATATATCTATCATTAATGTAAAAATTTCAAACTGCATTATCATGTGTTGTCTCATAAACAATATAAGATTTGTATGAAAATTACAGAACAAGCGATTTAGCTGTATCTTCTTGACAACTCTTTCTAGTATCTTTATTCCCTGACAAGCTGTTCCTTCGCCTAAAAGTAAAAGACAAAACATGCCAATCATTTTCTGACATAATTTTCATATTTTCATAAATTCAAAAAGAGCCACAACTTACCCACGCTTACACAAAACACTGACAGCTGCAATTAATGCTACCATTGCCACAACTACGCACACCACAAAGTACCATAGTGGATCTGTCAGAAATTAGGAAATAAAATGTTATATTTCAAGGCATATGGTATAAAGGCATAAAATCTAGCATGTTGTTAATCTAGAAATCTAAAATCTAGCAAGTGAACAAGTACAACATTAATTGAATCATTCGGTTTGTATATATATATATATATATATATATTTTTTTGTCTTGTCTATCAATTTCCGATTCAGAGATTGTGTCAGTGCGCTTCTACTCTATGATGTGCCAGCCTAGTTTCATCTAGCAATACTAAAGTACTTGTTTGTCACTTGCATCTGCAGAGAGTCCAGCCCTAAATACCCCTGCTATGTCTGTTGATTTAGTTACTGAATCCTAGTTGCATCTTAGCTCTGTGATTAATTCTGCTCTTGCTTCCCTGGCCTGTGTAGCTCAGACTCCGTTTCACGCTGGAAATTCTGTTGTGGACCTGCACTGGTCGCCAGCTAGATCCCGTACTGCCTGTTTGTCTCAGCTGGCTCTGACCTGGACCTGTGCCCGTTTCCCATGTGGCTGACCGCTGAGTTTGATACCTGCATATGACCTCCCTGTTAAACACACAGGTGATGCCTGTTCCAAACCTGTCTGTTACTGCCTTGACCTGATTTTCTTTCTCCTTTCCCTGACCTTAGTTCTGTTGAATAAATTCCTTGTTCTGTTCAAAGGTTTGTGTGTTGGGCTTTAGCCATAAAATATGACCTTAACACAAACAAGTGCAATAACATAAGCCATCTTACCATTAAACCACAAACTGATCTGTTCTGATTTGGCTACTTCCAGTTGTGAAGGTTGTGTAGATTCCATTTGCTTAAGTCCCCAGGGTGCTTAAATTGAAAGGTTAGACACATAAACTGGCATCAGCACACGTACTGGTCCATTTCTAGAGGCGTTTGGCAGTGTACCGTATGTTTTGAAACAAGTCAGTGATGAATTAAACCAAGGAATCACTGCATCTGCCCATTAGGACAGTGATATATTATCTGACAATCGCACAATAGAGGTTGTGTATAAACACTTACTGTAATATGATCTGTCTTGCATAGCTTTTTGCAGCATGTTGCACCTGTAAAGATCGTGATGGTCCAGCCCATGACAGGTGCATGGGCTCTGAAGCACAGAGCCCATTGTAGCCACAAAGGCCATTCTGCACTCTTTGTCCTCACTGAGAAGGAAGTCGAGATCTATGACATGCAACAGGTCTGTCGTTGAATATTCACTGTATGAAGTATCCACTGGACCAAAGCATTTGGACAAGAATGACTCAAATGACTTCCTGTTAACACACATGAATTTAGCTTCACCAGCAGTTGGCTATATATCCAATATCCATCAACACAGCTTTTAAATACTTTATATATACTGCTCACAAAAATTATTGAATACTTTAAAATGAAATACCTCCTAACGAAATCCCATAATTTTTTGTGAACAGTGTACATTAACATAAAACAAGTCTACAACCCCTGGTAAACCAGATAGAATCACCCCACTTAGTGGACGTTCACCTAGCTTTTTCTGGTACCAAATTTCAAGCCACAATGTATTTTATTTAATAGCTGAAAATGTAAGATCCATGATAAATACCTCATATTTAAAATAAAATTATTTCAGGTAATGGTATATTGCAAGATAAAGAAAAATGTTTTCCAGAGTAAATAAAAGCCGAGTAAATCATAACTAGAACTTTGCTGCCCCTTCTCTGACATTTCTGACAGCCTTAGCTTTAGACCAAAAACAATATTCTAGTATGGTACTTTGCAGGATGGAACCTTGTCATGGACCAGCATTTTATTTTATCAGTATATTTATATTTATGTATTTAATCTGTCATAATCAGTCAGAAATACTTTGTTTGCTGGCATGACATAAAAAAGGACTACATCATCAAACCCATTTTCTGTAAATGGAAAGAAAAAGTGTTTCAATGGATTTTAATGGATATCTATGCATTTACCATTGGGGCAGTGACTGCTATCTCCCTTGGTCCTTTGCCTGACATGCAAGCCCATATCAATTTGCAACTTTTCCTCAGGCAGTCATCTTAATATGTTTTATTAGACTGGCACAATACAACAGTTCCAGGATCACCTCTTTATCCAATGCAGATTAATAATTTATTGATGAATATCGCATTCATCCAGACATCAACACTCCA
>JAUZSU010167027.1:0-13417 GCA_034780255.1 Parotocinclus maculicauda | reverse complement strand
AAATTAAAAGCCATTTTCTGCATTTTGGTGTATTTGTATCAGGTTGTTGATACACCAAGTTTAACTTCATACGTTCCTTAATTAACTCCTAAGGCTGACTGCTCTAACATTTCCACTGGGAAAAAACACCTGGTCTGTGGGGAAACTTTGACTTACTTTCCACTTCTTTGTGAAGACTGTCCTTATGCACATTGTTTCTGGAGAGGAGAGAAAGGAAATATTGCACCAAGACTACCCCACTGTTACTCCTGATATTTCATTAGATCAGCATTAATTTAACCATCTTGTTAACTATAATTATTTAAAAAAAATATTAGTCATTCACTTTCAATACCTCTAAATACAGTTAAGAATGGCTGAAGTGGATTGGGGAAGCTAAGTAAAGCAGTGGTTAGCATGAACATCTCACAGCTACTGCGTCCCCAGTTCTAACCCTACTTCTGTCTGTGTGAAGTTAGTATGTTCTCCTCGTGTCTGTGTGGGCTCCAGGTCCTCCAGTTTCCTCCCACATATCAAAGACATACGTGTTAGGCTACTTGTTTTTTGTTACTTGTGTTTCTGAAGTGCCCTTAGTTTGTGAGTGTGTGTGCTCTACAATGGATTGTTCTCCTGCCTATGGTTGTTCCTGCTTTGCACCCTTTGCTGCTGGCTAGGCACTGGTTTCGGATAAGCGGATAAGAGAACAATTGAATGAAAGGATTTGGGTGGGGGGATGGATTGTAGACACACACGTAATCACATAGGAACACTTTGGAGATGCCAATTGTCCTGATGTCTTTGGAATATGAAAGAAAACAAAAGTCCTCTTAGGAAGCCCATGTCGACACGAGGAGAACATGCAAACCCCACAAGCCTGAGTTTCTGAAGCTGTGAGGTAATACCACTGTGCTGCCCACTATCTATTGTGTAAACTGCATTCATTTACGCTTCACAGTCACCTTAAATGCTTGTAATCAAAGAAGCTTTCGACTACTGAAAAAGTATTAAAACATACCCTCACTGAAACTTTTTTTATGCAGACACCCATTCAGCCAACTGAGTGTTCTGATGTGCTAATACGAAGGAGATGCTAGACACAAGTGGCAGAAAATCCAGGAATAGCAGCAACATGAATATGCATGACAACAGAGGCCATTTGCATATCCAAAAGGAATCACATTTTCAGAACACACAACATAAATGAATAGTGTTTTGTCCATTTTAACTATGGCAGACCTCATCAGACAAAATGATCTTCAGATACATCACCACCATCTTCAGATACAACACTGAATAATGCAGGAACCATTGTGTTTCTTAGGATGCAATGTGTTCCATCATGTCCCTCAAGCTGGTCACCCATCTCTCACTGCAGTTCTGGACTGTTTTATTTACACTTGAAATGTTAATTACATCAAAATTTGAGTACAGCTGCACCATTTGCATCTGAGCATCATACGCCAAATTTGTGTTACAAAAACAGAAGGGGTCTATAAAGAGAAACAGAGAAGGGAACATCATTCTAAAACGATCAGATCTGTTCCAGACCTTAGTTAATACCCACTAAACAAAGGCGCCATTGTAATTTTTCACAGCAGATTTTACTCTGTTTGGTAACGTAATGATGAATTATACTAACTAATATCAACTAATACCCTATTCAATAATTCTATTAAAAAGCATTTTTTTATATTCTGCTAGAATTATCAGATAAAGTAGGCATGCATCATGGTGTTTTAATTTGTACACACCTTAACTCACAACTAAAAAATTGTAGATGTAAAACACAATTCTGTACAGTAAAAACACCAGGTGCAAAGATAAGTACTAAGGTATTTTCTTAAAGAGTTAAGTATTTTTTAAAATATTTAAAAACAAACACAACCATTACTTTCTGACATCTATGAAACAGTGCACTTGTGAAACTTTGTTTAAAAGCAAGAAATGTACAGTTTTTTAAAATCATTTGAATGTTCAATACACCACAGAAAACAATACAAAATAAAAAAAGCCTCTTAATGAGAAATTTTAAGATACAACTGTAAAAACTACGTCTGCCTATTATGATTTCATGAATAACATGAACGGTGGTGACATCTTTCCTTGCCAGCAAATCTAGTTTGACCAAGAGGCTGTTCCCCTATGCAATGCATAGCATGGATGTCTAGCTAGGCTAACAAACTGACATTGGTTTTTAAATTGTTACATAGAACAGAATAATTGCAGGTCTGGTGGCCTAGTTGGTAGTGCCATTTGCTGGAAACAACAGTGTCTGAGGCCCTGGGTTCAAAGCCCAGATAATTAAACACGTGTGAATGATCATTTGGTGGTGTATGGAAAAACCCCTGTCACATGGGGAGCCCAGGGTTCGCTTACTGCCATTATCAAGGTCACTGGGATACTTTAATAATTTACATACTTAAACATGCATGGAAAAATGTCACACTCACATAGCAAAATATTTTCCGTTTCAGCTTTGGTGTGGTATCAATCCAATACTTAATTACATATAACACTAACATTTAACTAATATCAAACACCATGCAGCAAGTGGTAAAAATGTGCCAGTTGATGGTATTCACTTACTTTAGTTTAAATAATTATGTACATCATATAACTTTACAAAACACAATGACATTTGGAAAGAAGCATATTTATATGCCGCGGCTTTTTTACATTCCTTTTACCACAGTGAAAAAATGAACCTGTACTTTTTAACAATGTAGTGTTAACACTGACTTGTTTATCTTAGGAGTGCCTTTAAATGGTAGGTTTTCCCGAAAGCAACGTTAACATTTTATAGTACAGCCACGCTTGTTTTATTGATTATTTATAACCCACTGACCATTTTATATATCCTGCAAAATACAGCTAGATTTCCTTTATATTTATCAAAAAATAACTTGGTCCTATTGTCCAGTCCCAGCAGGAAAGAGAATGTGTTCCCATCTCGTCCGTGTCCTCTCAAGGTTTATGCCACTGTGCACTGTGACCTCTGCCTTGTTTATCTGGGGTCTAGACTTTGCCTTTGCGTAGCAGCTTTGTGACAACATCTGTTGTTACATCCAAATAACCCCTGAAAAACAGTTGTATTATGGGAAGATTATGTTAAATAAAGCAATAGTCATGGTCGAGTTTTCCTTTTCGCTGGCTTCTCAGTTGGGTTTTATACTAGGCTCTTTGTAAAGCTGCATTAAGTGCTACAATGTCTTTTAAACGAGCTGACTTGAATTAGGTTTAACCATAACCCTATAGTATTTTGAAGAGCATTTTAAGGTGTAGTTAAATGTAGTGGAATCAAAAATTCTAAATGTTACTATTCAGACTGTTTACTACTCAAATAATCCTTTAAGGACAGTTATGTAAGAACAAAACAGTTGCATTGTAGGTGTATGTAGATTTAACAACGTAGATTTAATTCACAATTTAGTCGTGTTGGCTTCACATCGAATAAACATCAGCATTAAAGTCACTGGATATAACAATGCAGTGTTGAATGAACAC
The DNA here is from genome assembly GCA_034780255.1 of Parotocinclus maculicauda. Lineage (NCBI taxonomy): Eukaryota > Metazoa > Chordata > Actinopteri > Siluriformes > Loricariidae > Parotocinclus > Parotocinclus maculicauda. Next base: position 9,934 of record JAUZSU010167027.1, on the reverse strand, counting down.
TACATTTACAGCTACAATTAACACTGAAATAAACAAGACAATGTTGAATTCACATCGAGTTAACGACTGAACTATCTGTATTATCACCTCTCAACAACAAAACAGTGTTAAATTAATTCCTGCAACGTTCACAGTAGATGTAGGTAATTTGCTGTGTGAATACACAACTTCATATAAATACTACACAGGGATGTCAGCAGTGTTAGTCCCGACAAAACACGTACTCAGTGTAACTGGTCCAGATTTTATCCTCGCCAGGATCATTGCTGGTATAAGCGCACGTCCCTGTAGAGCTGCAGGCGACCATGCGGAAGCCAAACTCAGTAAGTCTGTCAAAAGCCTGCTCCAGAAAGTTGTATTTGAGGTAGTAACGGGACGTGTACCTCTCTGGGGGTCTGTCCGGGTCCCTACTCTCGTTCAGAGTGTCTCCGAACACCTCTTTGGCGAGGGACGTTTTGCCGCAGACGGTGATCCGCGCCACGCGTCTGAACTTGGCGTCGCTCTGGATGTCCCTCCCGATGGTGTACGAGCCCCTGTAACCAATGGTGATGTAGCCCGACTTTTTGATTTCAGCCGCACCGTGAACAATCGCGTCGTCTGTATCGCTTTGATCACAGCTCTCCTCACACACCGACTCGTCTTTGCTTATTCTGGGACTGAGACGCCTGCCGAGCTCCCGGAGCTGGAAGAACTCCGCTTCCCGCTGCAGGCGCTTCTTCTCCGGGAAGTAATCGGGAAGCACCAGGTTCAGATCGCGCAGGTAATCTAGAATGTAACGGAACAGAAAGCCGTCCCGGTCCAGAAAGAAGCGCCCTTTGCTATCCCGCGCTAACTCTTTAGGCGTTTTTTTGGTGAACATGCTCCATAGAAGCGAGTCAGGAACTGCTATTAAAGTCGTGCGTCTTGTCACATAGACCTGACCTCCTACGTTAAGCTCAATGATTTCTGAAAACTGAGAAGCCGCATCTGCACCGTTAGAAATCCCGAGCTGTGGATCAGCCAGAGCCATGTTCTTGAGGAGCAATCTGAGCTGCAGGTGTGAACTACTTCTCTCACAAGCATGCCAGATCAGGGCAGACGTTCATTAAATAGGTAGCGTGGAGCCACGTGGGAGGAAAGCTCAGATCCGTTATAGCCTAGCCTACACACGATTGTATTTTCAGAATATGACAGACAAGGCTTACTGGTGGCAAGTGTGTGTAAGCGCAAGAGGTCGCACTTTGCAATTTACGCATTACGAGTCACACAATCTCAGCAAATGAGCTGAGAAAAAGCGCGCTAGGAAATTAATAAAACAATCAAACCAAAAGCGAAATTTAACCTAAATGTTTCATGCATTAACATGTTTTGCCTCGATATAAACACGCACATGTGTATGTAGTAATGGTGCCACCTGGTGCTGCTGCAGAAGAATCGGAAATCTTTTTTAATGAAGTCCATTTTCAAAAGGCTATGCTTCAAAGAATCGGCATGACTAAAGGCTTTTATTTCAGCCATAAAGGAGCTAGATTTTATTACCCTGATTTAATCAGTTATCCTTGGTCTTCAAACAGGTGATCAGTTGAATCAGGTGTAAGTCCTGTTTGGCTGGGGTAGAAACTTGCAGCCACAATGATATTTGGTGAATACAGTTACCCACCCCTAAGTTGATGATATTCACAATGAATCAGCTACCCATTCATTTATTATTAATAATAATGTTGAGTATACTGCAAGCAAATATTAAAAAGTATTTAAGCAATGTACTGTAAAATATGTAGATGCAGGTTTAAAAGAACCTAAAGAAGAAAGAAGAGTATGAAATATAGTAGAAATGTTATGTATATACACTGACAAAAAATAAAGATATAAATGGCAACTTGTTGGAAAACTATAACATGCAGTTATGTCATAGGCAGATGCAAGCGATATAGGGGTGTCCTGATTAGACACTGGGTCTTGCCACAAGAGGGAATTACAGTGCTTCCCCTGCTTTTCTATAAAATGCTCTCAGAGGCTACTTTTGGTGAGAGATCATTGACTGCTAGACATGCCTCCATGACACATTTGCCCACAGCTAAGCCTGTAGATCCTCCACACTCAGTTTTCCTAAGCTGGCACCCCAGCTGGTCCCTTAAATGCATGATTATTGGCAACCGGGCAGGCCAGGGAAGTGTTGGCATCTACCTGAGACATCCCTTGGAAACTACTGATGTGTGTATTGAAAATGCCAGTTAAAAGCCCCGTCATGAGAGGCAACACTTGAGGACACAGACATTTTGCACACATCACTTAGTTGTTAGTGTCTCTCTAACTCCATATAATCAAATGAATGAACGAGTTTTCCAGTGGTGTAATCTAAATAATTAATAATTTGTACTTCACTCATAAACAGATCAGATAATTCGCAATATTAAATGTCAGGACTTGCATTGCTATCTTCTATGTCAGGCATCAGCCCAAAACAAGATTAGACATTTGTCATGTCTTTGCCAATATTGCACACTAAAAGCATTTGTCTGACTTTAATTTAAACCACATTCCACAAATGTCTGCCTGTAAACAATATAATCGCTAGAAAATCATTGGTGCTCATTATCTAGAAACTGATTATTAATTCCTTGCGTTGACATCTTGCCATACTTTCATCTGGACTACTACTTCAAAAGAACCACTACCACTAGTGTAAAAGAAACCCATAATATCCTCAAAAGGCACAACTATATCTTTGTTAATAGGTTGAATCTAGCATGGTTTATAAAGATTTGATATTTAAGGTGGACCTTACTTATCTTTGAGCAACCTTGTATAAGGCATGCATGCTAAAACTTATACTATACTTGTTGGCATCATGGGCAGTGCAGCTGCTAGTCACAGTCTTGGGCCTAACACCAGCTTAGACCATGGCGGTGATTGCTACCATGTGTTCATCTGCAGGTTGCTCCTATAGCCAATGCTGCCACTCCGATAAAGCCACTTTACTTAAGAAACACTGTGGGATGGGCTTAAAATAATCTGAGGGGAATTTCAGCTTGGCAGTCTTGGTTTAGATGGCAGCAATAACATTGTAGAGCTTGATTTAGGCTTAAAAATCTTCTGCCAACATTATAATCCTGCCCCCACATGGCTAAGGTCTCCCCAATGTTCCAATACTAGGGAGTCCTGGAGAAACAAGCCATGGCATTAAGGCATTGTCCTGCCCATCTTGCGATGCACTGGGTAGATCATGCAGTAGTAAAAGTGAGGATAATGGTTCTTAAAACAGACAAATGGAAATCCATGTCAAGAGGGTCATCAGTTTCTTCTTCCAGGTACATGGACTGTCCTTTTCCCAGTAACAGAGAACCAGGTAGAAATTTGATTGAGTTCAATTGCTGCAGTGCTCGATGGCAAGGTCATTGTGGCTCCTCAAACTCAATCACAATAATTGAGTTTGCATCTCAATGTTCTGAGTTTGCATAATCGAACAAGTCTGACTTGCTTTTCTTGTTTAATGAAATACAATCAAACGCTTTTTTAAAATCTCTTCATATTCATTTTGAAATATCCCCCAATTGTTATACTTTGTAGGATACACCATTTCAGTTGTCAAATGCGTTTTATTTTGCAACATGCATCTGAATCACACAAGAGGCAAATGTCACACTTGCATAACATTCTATCATAACAAGTCTAGCACTTGTGGCGTGTTGTACTGTACTGTGTGCATTCAGGCAAGTTTAAGAACATCCTGAACCATCACACCGATTCCATCAAAAATCTCATGGAGAGGCGCTTTACACATAAAGGCACAGGTGGTGACGATCTTATTTTTCTCATCAACATGGGATTCATTCACATTCTTGCAGATGTGTTTGCAGCCGAGATGAGTGATGGCTTCTGCAGTTCCTGCCACATCAGGATACCTGAAAAAATCAATATATATAGAATTAAATTATGCCCTCACCATCATTTTCTTTGCTTTTCATACTATTCTTAGGTAAGCCAAGCATTTCCTTACCAATTAACTAAACACCAAACCTAATGCGTTTCTAACATTCATTCCTTCATTCACGTTCTTATCCAATTGATCCTGGACAGGATCGCGGCAGAGCCAGTGCCTAACTGGCAAAATGGGGCACAAGGCAGGAACAACCCACCAATACATTACAAGGCAGACATGCACACAATTTGGACAGTTAGATTAACACCAGTTAATCTAACATGGATGTCTCTGGACTGTGGGAGAAAACTGGAGTGACTGGAGTAAACATGCAAACTGGGAGGACATGCAGACTCCACGCAGAAAGGACCCAGACCTCTCAGCCTGGGGACTGAACCCTATTCTCTGCGAGGTGACAGTGCTACCCACTGAACCAAATTGTTTATAATATGATATGGTTTTAAAATGTGAAAACTATTTTTGCATTTGTAGCAATTAATGTGTATATGCTGCTAAAAATGTTTTGGGGATATTTAATTATGGGACATTTAATATTAAAATATTCAATAATATTTGTGAGCAGTATAGTTATAGCAATTTTAATACGTTACATTAGTCTGTGTTGAACAGAAAGTAAAGCACAAAATGATAAAAAGGTAACCCAAACTTAACTCAACCTGACCCAGTGGGAGGGCATTGCCAGGACTCTATACCAGGTGACTTTGCTGGTTATGCTGGCCAAATAACTGCTGATGTGTAACCTTTATGCTGCAAACTAGCAAAGGTCCGCAGGAACTACTAGCAGATACCCACTTTTTATCAGAAGGTTTTGTCAGCATGAAATTTTATTCAGTATTTCAACATTCATGGATTATTGCCTTCGGCTTGTGTGAGCAACCAAATTGCAGCCGTGATGTTCTATTGCTTAAATATAGCCTAACATTTATGCAAATTTATAAAACAAGTAGTATTAGAATTGTGAAGCTCTGTCTGCCACAAGTAACTCAATGGATTAAATAAAAAAAACTCACATAGAACTTGTATAATTAAAGTAAGCAAGTATAATTAAAAGCACATTTTATAGTGGCTTTTCATTGTGGTTATCCTAAGGACCACCTGTGTAATAAGCCTACTGTTTAATCAACATCTTGATATGCCAGACCTGTGAGGGGATGGATTTTCTTAGCAAAGAAGTGCTCACCAACACAGATTTAGACAAATTGGTGAACAATATTTGAGAAAAAAAAAAACTTTTACATGCATAGAAAGTCTTAGATCTTTCTTGAAAACTTTTCAGATTGCTTTAAAAAAAAAAAAAAAAAAAGGGCAAACTTCTGTATAATGCAATTCAGATATTAAAATATGAGTTTAAATATAATGTTCATATTAATATAATACATTCCCTTTTACTTGAGTTAGTCTTTGCTACTCTACTCACCTAAGCATTTGACTACAGAAACATTTTATCTTTGGTTTATTTTAAATACATCTTTTTGAACTGCATTGACTATTGGACATTTAGGAATATGCATATACCTTTCGTCCTCATCATTGCCAACGGTTACTTCACAGCCAGGAAAAACCTTAGCTGCTAGCACTGGGGAGATGCAGCAAAGGCCAATGGGTTTCTTTTCACTATGGAAGGACTTTAGGACCGTCTTGACCTGTTCATTCACACTGCAGTCTTTACCTTCAACTGCCCAGCTACACAGGTTCTTTGCAGCGCCAAAGCCACCTGTCAAAAAACACAGTAAATTGTAACATATTGAATTATGTCATTGGCATAAAATGACAACTTGTCAAGCGAATTTAGTGGTTTGGAGTTCATTTCATTTGGTTGGCAGTTCCTCACATTGTTGATCTGATTGATGGTTTATCCCCTTAAAAAAATGTTCTCAAATGGAACCATCGTTGATTTAAAGGCAGGATACAGCCCAAGCAGAGTCAGTTTCAATCACAGTCTCTATATTAGCGCTCGCATCCAAATGTGCTCGCATTATTCAATTTATGTGCGTCTGTGTGTGTATGGCACAAATTGTTGACATGTGTTAAGCCTGCATACTGGAGTGTTGGTACTTGCTCGTCTTGAACTCACTTAAGATAATAGATTAATACTTTTGTTGCCATATATTCTTTATTTAAGATAACCTCAGTTTGGATACTCAATCAATTAACTCGCTTTGCTTTGGCTCAAACTTGCTTACTATTACATACTATTGTTTGATACTTGTGTCTCTGGTGCAGACCTGCCATTCCTTAACCGGAGTATTCTTTTTTGCCCCTCAGATTTCAGGTGCTGCTTGTATAAGCTTTTGATTGTTTAAGCACCACTGCTAAAAACATGGAAGTAGCACAAATTATGTCAGCTGACAAACAACCCCCCTCCCAACCCAAGCACAAATGAGCAAAATCAATTTTTTGAATGATCTAGCTAAGTTTTGAACACTGAAATCTATTATTTACTTATATAAAAGCCTTCTTTGAAGAAGCCCCCAGCTTAAACTTATTCAGATTTTATAGGACGCAATTATGAACTGACAATCAGGTCATATCACATATGTTCTTAGTTTTTGTCATGGCATGCTATACGAGTTGAGGGACCAGGTTATATGCACAGGTGTGTCATTCTAAACTATATCAACTCAATCCAGTTCAAAAGACATATCATTAATGATTCAAGAGAACAGGCTGCACCTCCATTTGCGAGTGAAGATGAATGGGCAAAATAGTGAATTTACCAAATTCAACTATATTTAAATTACAACAAATTGTGCTAAATCTGTAGGGATCTTAAACCTTTATTTCATTCCACTGTGTAAGATTTAACACTACAAACTCCATTTTACTGCTAAGATTGGAAAGGCACCAAACCTATCGGCATCAGAAGTCTGATTCAGTCAGATAAATCCAATCCAAAACAGTTCAATCTAGAGCCCCCAGATAATAGACTGATTTATATAACATTAAATGCCTTACTATACAATACAAAATAAGAGCCGTGTCCTCGAACCTGGAAATATGATGGCATCTAGTTCCTTTAAGTTGAGCTCAGACAGATCTTGAATGTCACCTCTGGCAAGTCTAGCACTTTCGATGAGCACATTCCTCTTCTCCTCTGTAGGTGCACCTTTTAAGTGATCGACAACGTGCATCTGTTCGATGTTGGGTGCAAATATTTTAACCTACAATAAAACAATAAAATGCATCACTTATAGCCAATTTTTGTAGACATTTTACATCAGAGAAACAGTGGCAAGGAATCTGCCTAATACAGCACTTTGAGTGCTAGAACCCTAACAAATCATAACATAAGGCAAGCAATGCAAAACAGATGGAAGAGATGCAAAATGAGCTACAAGGAAAGTGTAAGATGATAAAGGACCAGGAACAGAAGGTGCAGCCACTAAACTGGACATACACAGTGCGTAATAATAACAAAAGGCATATTTTTAGGAGATACATGACTAAAGTAAATACTAAAAGTTTCCAGTGTACGGTTTAGCCACTGGGTAACGCTGCAGATCACCACAGAATAAACTAGGTCATTGTTAATATTGCATCACTACAGTAATGACCTATATCACATTTTAACAAAAAAAAGCAAAAAAAAAAGCAAAGAGGCTTGGTTTATAAAAGTGAGTTTGCATCTATAAGTAACACGTGCAAATTTGGAATAAACTGAAAATATATTTTGAAGAGAGTTATTTTGGATCTATAGGATCATAACACTGGATCATTCGAGACGTACTATAGCGACATCTGGCGGCAAAACTATATTGAAATAAAAATAAGGAGAGCAAATCTATCGTTTTACTCGTTTCCTAATTGATAATCTAGTCATATGTATGCTACAACAGCATTTGTTATTAGGTTTGTTAGTCATCCTGTTGTGTTCTGGGTAATTTGGAATTTTCCACCATTATAACTATGATTTTGCAATCTGACTAGACCGATTCATAGCTTTGTCGAGACAATACACATTATATATAACTTGTAAATTATTGGTAGCATCTGCAGTGTTCCACACAGAGCTAAGCCATGGAAAATGCATACATTTTCATATTTTTAACTATAAATAAGAGGGTTGTTGATAACAAATGCTTAAAAAAACTTGATAAAGGCCCAAATTTCAGTCAACACCAAGATATAAACATTAACTAAAACAAAGGAGGTTTAAAATATTAAACATTTATTTATTTAAAATTCATGGCATCACCATTGGCATTACTCGAACCCTTCCCTGCTATACCCTCTATCCTACCACCCAGGCCACCTGTCCTGTGCCCTTCGATTACCCTTGTTGTTTGAAAACTGCTTAAAACGGGTAGAATGTCACAGAAATCCTTAGCTGGGAGAATCTATAAATATATTAGCATTTGAAATTTAAGAATGACTGAATGGCTGTTAATAAAGGAGGATAGCTGGAGAAAAGTAAATGCAAAGCATCAGTGTAATTTCGAACAGGAGAGGCCAGCAAGCACAAAACAAGGAGCTCGTACCTACAAAAAGAGCTACTTCTGTCACAGACATCACTTGGGTATAAAATGTCTGACAGGGATCAGTACCCAGGATAGCAAAATGAAATTGATTCAACATTGAATTACCATTAGCAATAATCATTGTATCAACATTCATTTCTGACGTTGTTTCAGCATTGAAACTGCTCGTCATGTCTGACATTGAATAAATGTTGAATAAACAACCAAGGCCAACCCAAATTCACCCAAACTTATTTTCAGTCAAGTTGTACTTTGCAAACAATGTTGCAGATCAGTTCCCATGTCAGACACAAACAACATCTTTAACCACCATCACAAAACTGTGTTCGAGGTGCCCCGATCGATCGGCCAATTACCAGAATCTGGCGTTTTATATCGTGATCACCAGTGGTTGGATCAGTCTCATACAACAGAGCTACACTGGTCACGTTTAACTTCTGCAGCAAACTTCAGCAACACAAAAGTATAGTGCTTTTACCAATTTTAATATAGAATTAATGTGTGAAGCCTGCAGAATCTTCCAGCATGACAATGACCTGAAACACACAGCCATGCCAACTAAGAAGTGGCACCAATAAGAAGCATATTAAGTGCTCTATCCAGTCAGACCTGACCCCCCCCCAAAAAAAAATCTTTGGATGTAGATGAAACTCAACGTTGCCCAGCCCCGAAATGTGAAATATCTGGAGAAGATCTGTACGGAGAAGTGGACCAAAATTCCTGCTGCAGTAAGTGCAAACTTGGTCTAAAAAATTCCAGGAAACATCTGAGCAAACTAAGGTTTCTGTACCAAATATTAAGTTTTTCTATTGCTTTGATTTTATGCAACTATTATTCATTAATTAATAATATTTTAAAGATTTTTTTAATTACTTAAAAATCATAATGTGATTTTCAGGATTTTGATTTTAGATTCTGTCTCTTAGAGTTGAAGTGTAACAATAAAAATTAGACCATTCTTTTTAGGTGGGAAAAATTGAAAAATCGTCAGTATATCAAACAATTATTTTCCCCCACTGCATATGTTACTATTTTATTATACGTTTCTAAATGTAATTAGATACGAGAAAGTAGCTTACACTTGTTGAATGTACATAACTCAACATGTAATACGAAATAAGTTTTTCATGTTGTCATTTGGTAAAAACAATATTCCCTGAATAAACAGTAAAAGTGCTATACCAATATATATCCTGATCACAAAACTTTGGGGATATTTTATTATGACCCATTTCATTTTGAAGTGTCCCCTAATTTTTGCAAGCAGTATATACCCTTGACTTGAAATTGAATAGTTTGTGATATGAAGTTTTGGTCATGTTGCACAGCCCTAACGTGATGTATTAAGATGACTAAGACCATAAAAGATCTATTTCAACTCTTTATATTTAAGTGAATCATGTGGAATATCCTATTATTCATCGTATAACACTATGGTTATGCATATCGTATTGTGAATACTAGGGGTGTCACGATTTCGATATTTAATCGAAATCGATCGAAATTATGTCACAATCTCAAGCCTCGAAGTCAA
>JAUZSU010167016.1:0-13417 GCA_034780255.1 Parotocinclus maculicauda | reverse complement strand
GACCTTCTGGTCTAGAGTCCAGTACCCTTAACCGCTAGGCTACCACAGTACCAAACACCTCATAGACAAATTGGGTCAGAGAAGGATATTAAGAATGGTGGACCCTAGAGCTTACCTATGAATTGTGGCTAACTGGGTTCATCCCTCTATGGAAGGACAATTTCATTTGAACATGAACATGGACATGGATTGGTTCCAAGCCCTTGCGTCTCTGACCTTCACAGTCCATAGATTTCTTCTCGAAAATGTTCAAGGTAGAGCAGGCAGCTCAGAGCATCAGTAAGAAGCTGTCCAGCCTACATGGGTCAATGTTCCTGCAGAATGATTTCAACACCTAGAGAAATCTGTGCCATGATGAGTTGCTATGGTTCTGAAGGCCAAAGGAGCTCCAAAGTGCTACTAGATGATTGTATCTAATAAAATGGCCAATCAGCATGAAGTAGAGTCTCATCTCATCCATTTCGGGGTCGTGGTGGAAACAGGGAAAGCACAGAAACATGACTGTGGCCCCGCCTGTACAGGATTAAACGGATAAGAAAGCGAATGAAAGATGAAACAAATAAGTATGCTGTCCATAATGTACAGAGAGAGAAACATAAACTGGAGGAAAAAGTGTGCGCACTGCATCTCAGATGGAGTTTAGATAAGATAATGGAGTTAGTAAATATTATTCTATAAAAGCGATTACACTAAATGAATGAAAATGTGATTTCAGATCCCGGACGGTTTTGTAATGCAGCTTTAATTCTCCAAAACATGCCGAGGAACCACAAAGAGAAAACCCGCTGCTGGCGTTCCTAAAAATAACGTGAATCATGGTCTAAAACGGCTGCCTCGTTGCCAAAGGCTGCAGATTTCACCCGGTCCTGACAGGCGTGATGGAATCTGAAGCGGCCGAGCTTACATTCCTTACGCAGACTAATTACTGCCATGTAATTCCACAATCAGAGAGCAATAACAGATCATTAGGAGCGTTCTGCATGCTCGCCCAAAACCTCGCACTTGGCTGCCGATCACATGGTGGAACTGGGCCCGGAGCTGGAGCCGCATGAAACCCGGCGTTGCTAGTTTATTATCTCCAGTCAATTCGAGCCTTTTCTCCTCCATCAAACTCAACACCACACTCCACGCTTTTTGTTTGGCTCTATAATTTTCCCGAGACGGTTTGGATCGCATCGTGGATGCAATATTGTTATTGGACTCATTATTGGATGCTCGCGGGTCCAAGCGAGGCTCGAACGGTATTTTATTTTCGACAGTCACTTGGAGCACGAGGCCACTAAATCACATGTGGATGCAATCAATAAGGGAGATGATTAAACGCGAGCATCCTTTCTAGCGACGACGCTCGCTGCTGAGCCGTCTTGGACGAGAGTTACATAACGCTAGATATACCGCCAATCCGAATTTCCATCTGGATACATTTTTCTTAATACCAACATCTGACTCATCCCCCAATTAAAAGCCACGCAGGAAAACACCAAAATGTTAGACGGAAACCTCCTTTTTTTAAACTCGAAGTCGAGCCAAATGCAGGCAAACCCAAGACTTTTAGAGGAAATGTATCACAGAAGCATGGTTATTAATTACAGTGCTTAAAAAGTCTTCAGTGGGAACCAGACCGGTTCTGTACCATCAGCCAAGCCATGGAAAATGCCTGATTATGGTTTGTTTATTCTTTATAATTATTTTTTTGGATTAAAATGGCTTCAGATGTAGTTGGGACAACACTCTGGAAAGAATAACTTGTCTTGTTATTTAGTTATTCATCTTAAACAGCATGTGAAGTTAACATTGTGAAATGCACTACATGGACAAAAGTATTGGGTCGCCTATGTTTATGAGCTCCCATTCTAAACCCATAGGCATTATAATGGTGTTGGTTCCTGCTTTCGCAGCTGTAACAGCTTCCACTCTAATTGGAAGGGGTTCTTCAACATTTTGGATTGTGACTGTGGGAAATCATCCAGAAGAGCATTCTGAGGTCAGGGATGGGAGGGCCTGGCTCACAGTCTAGTTCTTTCCATAGATATTTGGTGAGGGCTCTGTATAGACCAGTCAAAATTTTCCACTCCAGACTCCCAGTCTTGTAAGATTGTACACTGGGACACAGTCACTCTGAAAAAGAAAAGAGACTTCCCTAAACTGATTGTTCAAAATGCCCTGGTCATTAATGACATCATAATAATAATAATAAAAAAAACATAGAATGTGCAATAATCCATGTTTTAAGTCCATATATTCCTATGATAATAATAATAATAATAATAATAATAATAATAATAATAATTATATAAAATACAAATACATATGATTATTTATAATTATAATAAAGTTATTATTATTAATAATATTATTATTAATATTATTATTATTATTATTATTATTATTATTATTATTATTATATCATATTTTGTATATTTGTATTTTTGTATAGACTTAAAATTTTTGTATTTTGTACTACTTCTACAAATAATATTAATAATAATAATAATAATAATAATAATAAAATTAATAATAATAAAAATAATAATTGTATTATTATTATAAATAATCATATTATTTTTTTATTTTATATTATTATTATTATTATTATTATTATTATTATTATTATTATTTAATAATACTATTTAGTTACAGTCAAAATAAAACATTTAACATAAAAACAAATCTAAATGTATATTTAAATTACAGGCCATCTTTTTAAATTTTAAAAAAACAATTAAATGAACTACATAAAAGATTACATTAGCTAGGCTTGTGCTGTTATGTTTAATACTTTAAGTTACCATAAATTATGCATATACACTTAAAATAGTTCCGTTCTGTTTCCTAGATTTATCTATAATTTTTTTTTATTTAGAGGCAATTAGGAGTAATCGGGTGTGTTCAGCAGAAGCAAGTAGAGACATGAGTACCATACAGCATGTTAATTTAAACAAAACGTGTTAATTAGGACTTAATTAAGAATTGACATGAGATGTTCACAAACTTTTTTTCCTGTCTAACGTGTGTGTGTGTGTGGTGGTGGGGGGGATGTGTGTGGGTGTGTTAGCTGTCCAGATGATCAGGGGCAGCTGTGACGTGCCGTGTTAAATGAGGTTCAAATTTGGTGAAACAGCACATGGCTGCTCTTAAATTAATTGCAATTGCTGGATTTTAAGGGCTGTAGAAAATAACTTGGCTCGCTCGGACCCGCGCCTGCGCCAAGTGAGGTCATCGGACAGCGCGTCTGATCTAATCGTATCTGTGACAGCTCTCAGAGGAGGGGATTGTTTTACGGGAAAGTGTGTCAGGGGTCAAATTACTGAATTATTAATGCATCTGCAATATGATAATTGGCCTTCCTGCACAGTTTAACCAGAGGCGAGTCTCGAAACCAGATCAAACGCCGCTATTTATGGACGCTTATGGTACTGCGCTTTCCTCACAAACGACCTTCTGACCTTGACCTTGGGTGAATTCTATAAAATCACATAAAGTTTGGGATATTAATTGATATTAAGGCATAACCTGTGCATTTGACAACCATCTAATGCCCATGCATGTAAAGTATTCCTCAGAATTATTGCAGAAAAATATACTGGACTTTTCTTACTAGAATCCATCACATAATATGCTCGGCTAAAGTAATTAAAGTAATGATATAATATATTGCTCACAAAAACGAGGGACTATTTTAAAACGAAAATGCCCCCGAATGAAATATCCCCTCATTTTTGTGAGCAGAGAAATCCCTCTTAAATTCGGTAGTTTCTTTGTCTCTACTTCTATCTTATTTTGCAGCTATGGCACATTAAACGTGAACTGAACACTGACCGTATATACATTACCGTAGCCACGCAGTCTTTTTATGCCACTGTAATGTAAATATAAAAGGTGTTTTCACAGGAAAACTGCATAGAAACGATAAGTAAACACATCAGAGATACCACTGAAAACAAAAAATGATTCTAGATAAATTCTTACAACTAACAACTAAGCTGCCCAAAAAGGACGGGTACCTTTTTGAGTCTTGACCCGCCCATAATTCTTCTTTATAGCATTTTTCCTTGTCACTGTCACCCTAGGCTTGCTCAATTTGGGATTGGCCATAGAAAATCATCTAATATTGTATGGTCCATTGTAAAAAGCACCATATAATTAAATCTAACTTGACTTGATGAGTGAAACCCTGCCATTTACACGGCGTCCCCAACGGCATCACATTTTTACTGAATGGAAATTCCTAATATTTATAGCACAATCAGTAAAATAGTGTTAAGACTCTGTGTAGGTAAAAGACGACGGTAGGATGGACCTGATGAACCGAGTGAATATGAAAGAATATGAAAGAATATACAAGTACGAAGGAGTACTACTTACAATAGGACAGTAATGTATACTTACAGACACCATTTACAGCTTGGTACAAATAAGCAGAGGGAAATCATTCAAACAGACATGAGGAACTGATGCAAAAAAGGCTCTAAACACATCAACTGAGTCAGAACCGTTTGTAGGACAAACAGGAGCTCCATTCAATTAGGGCCAAGATCGATTTTTATTTCCTATTATAAAATGTTATTTCCGGCCTTACAATCTGATTGGTCGAAACACCAGAATAGTATCACTCCGCCAAGACGTTACCAAGTAATGTGTGTGTGTGTGTGTGTGTGTGTGTGTGTGTGTGTGAGTGTGTGTGTGCCTTACGATGGATACCATTTGACTTGCTCATTAAGGACAATAGATTTGTATTTGTAAGAACTGTTTTGTATTATTTATTTAATTTTACTATTACTACAACTTAATTATTCAATTAACATCTACTTCACCCAAGCAGGTCGGCTCCCATTTTGTGTCTTGGTCCTCCCAAGGAGTTTTTTCTTGCCACTGTCGCCCAAGGCTTGCTCAATTTTAAGATCATATAAGATTGTAAAGCTGCTTTGTGACAATTTCTTTTGTAAAAAGCGCTATAGAAATAAAATTTAATTTAATTTAATTGGATTGGATTGGATCGGTGCCCCGTCTAGGGTTGTTCCTGCCCTTGCGTCCAGAGCTGAACGGGGTGGGCACCAGCCACCCCGTGTGGATTACGCACAGGATAATGGATGGATTACTTTTATGACATAATTAATGTTTTATTTATATAGTCGTTGTTCGATGCTTTGGCCCCGAGCAAATTGTAATTTTAGTAAACCTGAGAAGAGAAATGGGATCGACACCCTATGCTTAAAGTAAATTTTAAATGAACCGTGTTTACATGTGTGAATGTGTGACCAATGTGAGACGTTATATATATATATATATATATATGATTCGTGTTGAGACATTCAGAAAAAAGATCACCACAAGCCATCGATTCTTACAAACGATGTGAGCGTTGAAGTTCGGTACACGGAACACATCTGGTTTGAGAGAGTGTTTAGTTAGCCGTTTGTCCTTCATTATCATTAAAACTCTTTCAGTAATTATGAACAGTTGACCTTTTACGTATCAATCTTGTCATAACAAAACCAGCAAATGATCTTTCCTCGTGTCCAACATAAACGCTGGCCTTAAAATGGAGTTTCCTGAACCTCGTTCGGTAGTTTAACGTCGAGATATTTGATGTCCTGTGGACGGAGCTATGTAAATGTGCTGCACTGATGGATCTCTGGCTCATGACGGAGGCTGAGAAGAACCACGCACTGAGGCTGTCGACCGGTTCCCAATCCTGCCGTCCAAAACCTTCTGTTTGTTCCTGCCAGAATACACAGGTTCTGAAATGTAACAAACACAGAGTTTGCGGTTAATGGTTCCTCTGAGGACATTTAAATTAAACAAGGTTGTTAATACAGCTGCTGAAAAAGCAAAGTCACGAGGGAACATTCGTCCTAATTTCCAGTGTTATTCTCTCATCTGTACTCGTCTCATAATTCTTTCATTTTCCTCTTTAAACGCGGACGAGGAGAAAAATGTGATTAATCTGGATCCGTTTCGCCGGTCCTGCCTCTAGCTAGCTCCGCATGCTCATGTGATGAAGTTTCTCAGAAATGCTGATGTCATCCTAAATTACATCGCATCGCTAAGCTTCGTCGCGGCTTTTTTTCGGTTCCAGATGCGCGGAACCCGGCGCGGAGCGATATGTAATGGATAGAACGTGCCTTTTAATTAGGGTTATTTACGTAACAGGTTTGGAACAGAGATAGAAACCAATCTGTTATTCGTAAATAAAGGACGACAGGATGCGGCTCTGATTTCTGCATTTTTGCTGATTGCAATTTTCAGAGTCATGTAAAACCCTGGAACATAGAATTTTGTTCCAGGTGTTTATGAAAGATGAACAGGACGAGCCATGGACCGGGACTCGGGGGTTCTGCGAGGACATGCAAGCTCGGTAGACGTGTTTAATTACTACTCGCACAAAAAAAACAACGAATACAATCGTAATAATAAACTTTTATGCCCTGAAAAAAGGTTAGAACCCAACCTGATAAAAAGGTCGGGTCGCTCAGCATGTGTGCTCTGACACTGGGTCTTGCAACTGCTCTATAAAAAGGCACACTTTTAAGGAGAGATTGCTCCTGCTAGATGCCTCTAGATGCCTCCAGCTCCTGCTGGATCGCTCCACGCCTCCACGATGCTCTCTACGACATTTTGCCCAGTTGACAGACTTTAAAAGCGGCCACATTACTGGTCTTGGAGAAACAGGACGAGTTCTGCGAGGCGTTCTGAATTATTACTACCATCTGGGCTGCTCTGACCTAACTGTTAGGTGGTGTAGGGAGCAGTGGTTCCCTAGGGGAGCACACAC
Source organism: Parotocinclus maculicauda (assembly GCA_034780255.1). NCBI lineage: Eukaryota > Metazoa > Chordata > Actinopteri > Siluriformes > Loricariidae > Parotocinclus > Parotocinclus maculicauda. The sequence goes on along the minus strand of JAUZSU010167016.1, from coordinate 6,642 downwards.
ACACACACACGGTGAACAGGCTTTGGACGACCCAGACAGACCACCAGTAAAGAGAAAGCTTTGATCCACTGACAAGCAGGAACAGCTCCCACAGTTTCATAATCCACCATCCAGAGAAAGGGGCCACCTTTAACTACACACCTCTGTCTGTGCCAGGATTATTTCCAGGTGCTCAGCAGAAGGAAATTTGTTGCCACAGCACCCATTACGGGTCCTGCTATTGATAGCCAGGAACGGTCACTTTCGTTTGCAGTGGTGACATAAACGAGAAAGCTGGACTGCGACATACTGGGAGCGTATCGTCTTTAGCGATGAAACCAGGTTTTGTTTGGAATCCGATGATGGTTGGGTCTGATTAAGGAGGCCTAGTGGTGAGCGTATGGTGCTCCAAATTCCAAAAACCCTTGCCTAAAGTCAGCCATTTTCCCAAACTAGTGAAGACTGTTCTAATCCTGGATGTGAATGAGCAAAGGACGTTAGTTTGTTACCTTTTAAAGTGTATTTAAAGGACGATGGTTACTTTAATTTGTTGGAATATTTCGTTATTATTTATGTGTTTTGTGTGTTCATTTAATTCATCCATTCGTTATCTTCTGCTTAATCCACACGGGGTCTCAAGCCAGTCGGTGCCCACCTGGCAACTCTGGGCGCAAGGGCAGAATCAACCCTAGACTGGGTGCCAATCCATCGTAGGGCACACACACACACAGTCATGCACACAGTCACACACTGTGGGTCAATTTTAGACACCTATTAACCAAAAACGCATGTATTTGGACTGTGGGAGGAAACCGGAGTACCCGGAGTAAACCCACGCAGACACGGGGAGGACCCAGGCCGCTCCACCCTGGGATTGAACCCGGAAACTTCTCGCTGTGAGGCAGCGGTGCTACCCACCGAACCACCGTACCGCCCCCTGTTCGAAATAGTAAATTCCAAATGACTTCACCCGTCCCACACGTTGCCAGATATCACTTTTCAAGGTTCAGGACTACTTTTGAATGTATTGCCATAGCTCCTGATCAGATTGATCAGATTTTTACACCAGCTACATCCTGTATCCTACTGGGTTTCTTTCATACCATGTCAGAGGCCTTTGTTTCCCAGTTCTGTAACCATTAATCTTCCCATTACCCGTTCTTCTTTTAAGGAAAGTATTATCTTTATTATGTCATGACAAACCCGAGGGCACTGTGTGGCATCTGACCGTAACGAAATCAACAGCAAAAAGATCGTCTGATGCGCACATACGACAGTGCCGAGTGTTGGGTCTGCTGAGCTGCCGATGTTAGACAGTGATCTGATAAGAAGTCCAGACGAGTTAGGAAATTACAGTCTACAGTTACGGTTCTTCAGCGAAAAGATTGGCTGCGGCGGTGCTCTGAAAGCCCCCAGTGATAAGATTCGAACGTAAACAGCGTACAAATACGATCCCGTTCTCTTACGCATATGCAGATTTTGCGGAAAAAAGGGAGAGAAACAGTTTGCTTATCCTTGCTCTGGATAGTGTTAGACGCTGCAAACTAGAATGAGATTTTCTGTGAATGTCAGTGGACGTCATGAGGAGAGCAAGATTCTTCCTGCATTCGCTTCTTTTTCAGACTTTTCTACGGAATTTAGCATTTGTGTGACATGTAAATGCACACCTAATTCATTTAAAATAAACACGTACAGATATTTTTAAGCAAGCAAGTATTTTTTAGTAGCTGAAAAACAGGGGCTTGGTGGGTAGCATGAAGGGCCCGGGTTCGACCCCAGGGTGGAGTGCCCTGAGTCCTTTCTGTGTGGAGTCTACATGTTCTCCACGTGGTTTACTCTGGGTACTCTGGTTTCTTCCCACAGTCCAAAATGTAATTGTTTGAATTTAAATGACCTAAATTGGCATTGATTCGAGGGCGTAATGACCTGCCCGCCTAGCCAGCAGGGTGGCGTTAAATAATGGAGTGTTCTGACCAGCGACCAGAGCGGTTGGTCAAGGTGATAAAGGTGATTCGTTTCATTTTCCCAACAAAAGCCGATGAAAATTATGGAATCACCAAATTATGGAATCTACACTTCTAAAACAAATGCCTAGCCTAAAAAAACATAGTCTGAATTTTCATGGGAGTGTTTACAAACTGAACCTGGCTGACTAAAGAAACCTAGACCCAACAAGTCAGAAGAAAGAATGTCATATAAAATATCAAGAAGGAAATCCAGCATTTATTGTGGCAAAGGATTCTTGTTGTTTCTAGTTGTTTAAAATGTAAAAGTACATTTTAGGGCTGTACCGATCCGATATTCTGTATCGGTATCGGCCCGATATGTGGTAAAATTACTGGATCAGAGATCGGATGGGGAAAAACAGTTTAATTTGATATCTTTCCTATCATGTTTGTGCTTTAGTACAAATTGGACGACACGCCGTAAACAGAGACGTGTGACGTGAGCGATAGCTGGAACTCGAGTTAAAACCGTTAGCTAGCAGCGTGCTCATTAAGTTAGTTTTAAGCTCAAGGATGATAAAAGTAAAACAGCCGAGTGCAGCGTATGAAACGCCAGTGTTTCAAGAGAGTATCAGTCTTATATCGGTATCGGCTGATATTGAAGTTTGCAGAATTAATATCGGTATCAGGCATGAAAAAATGGTATCGAGCCAACCCTAATTTAAACAAAGTGGGGGAAAAAATAAAATAGACAGGTAACACGAGTAAAGCGTCAGAGCATCGGGCCGAAATAAAATGTCTTGAAGGTAGAAAATTCACGACAACGAAACAAATGAAAACAAACATGAGGAAATGATTTGCTGGGATCGTTTGTAGATCTACGAATGTTCAGCCATTATAAAGATTTCACCGCTGTCATTTGTTTACTGTTATAAAGTAAAAAACTGAACGAGTGTGGTGATTCCATACTTGTTGCTAGGGGTCGCTAGGGGTCTCTCATCTTACCCATGTTGATAAATGAGTACGGGAATTTGGCCAGTAAGGGAAACTGAACCAAAATTCTGGAAATGAGATTTCTCTGTGAGCCATCCCTTAAATTCTGGTTGAGTCCATTTTTTAAGAATCCTGTTATGCCCCGGTAATTCCGTCTTCTGTTGGGGGTTCTGAGATAATGAGCTAGGAGCAGGTCGTTCCATAATGACTGCCATGTGATGGAACCGCTGTTGGACGAGCGGGCCTCTGACTGGCATGGACACGCATCAGGTGCTGCTAATTTAACCAGCCTGGTTTCGGAGGGATGGGTCAGACAGGGCGGGGGTGGTGGGTGGTCGGGGGTAGGGACAATTGAAGGAACCTCAGATCCAGGAACAGCTCTTGTTGGTTTCTTCGAACATCTTGGACGCATCAAAAGGGGCGAAATCATTTTTACCCTCGGAACGACACGAGGATTAACGCGACCCCTGTTTATGCTCCTGTTATTAGCATGTTATTAATCTGAGCGTAAACAGCTAGCACCATGGAGCAGACTGAAAATCATTTGGGACAGGAGAACGTGGGGTTTTTTCGCAGCGCGTCGCTCGTGTTCATCTCGTTAGCTCCCGTCGTGTCGTTGGAAGCCGAGCCTGGAGCTTTACAGTAAGTGCGGGAGTGAGCTCTCAGAGAGGGATAGCGTTTCCAGTGTTTATTGACTGCTGAGAGAAAGCTTCAGACGGGAGGTTATAGAGATACATTAGCAAACCCAAAAAGAAAAAAAAAAAACACGCACAAAAAACGCACGGCCTTGAGAACAGGGAAAAGCATCTCGCTGCCCGGCCAGCCAGACGTATCGATCGGCTCCCACTCGCCGCTCTCCCCAGTCCTCTTCCTGTGTTTTCAGAACCGAGCACAACAGAAGGAGAAAACATACGTAATTGGGTTTTATGGTCTGATCAACCCCGCGTTTTAGAGACTTTATATTCGGAACGGTATAATCTGATGGGGCTTATACGAGGCCGTTCCACACGCTCAGACCTTGATAGATTCGCTGATCCTCTGCTATCCGATTCTTCAGGACTTCTGTCTGCGCATGGAAAAGCTTAACGAGATCCTCAGGACGACCAGATGTTACAGTTTGGCAGGCGTCTCATCGAAAGCTTAGGGCGTCCTTGATTTAGCTAATTATTCAAATAAATCTCGTTTGAAGCAAAACCTTTCTTCGTCATGTACGACAAAATGTGTGTCGATTCCTCTACAGCTTATATTTGATCACAGCTTGGGTTGTTGGACTTCATTATTGCCTTCAAAGTGGCCCAGATCTGTTTTTTAGGCTGTAATGGGGTCACACTGATGCTCCACCATGGAGTCACATTCAGATTCAAAAGGCGTGTATTTCTTCGGTTGCCATGTTCTTGATTTAAACCAACACCCGAGGTGGGATTCGAACCATTGTCTGTTCCACTGGGACACAAACCAAATCGGTGCTCTACCCACAAAGCCACTTTGGTTTGTATCCCATCTCTGGCGAGGTGAGGTGTGTGTGTTAGCTGGATTGCTGTGTCGGTACAGGGCGGCCTGTTGCACCCTGCTACCGTAACCCTGACCGGGATAAAGCGGGGTTAAAACAGGACGACCGGCTGAGAGTTTAGAAACGGAGCTCATGAAAAGCGAACTGAATTATGAGCGTCCCTTTGACATCTTTAATTGTCCCCTTATTTCCACCCCATTGCAGTTCAGTTATGTAGAAAGTTTGATTCGAGGCAGATGTGAGGAGCTCAAGCGCAGAGTTTCCTCCGACCCCCACCTGAGACTCACAACTGCACGCTCACGTTACGTACGAATCACAACATGCTGCTGGAAGCCTGGACCTTTCGTTTGGAACCGTTTAGAGCTCTGTGGGAATCGTGGTAGCTGTAAAGGAGGTTATGAGTTCAAATTCTTGGACTGCTAGAGAGCTACGTGGTCTTAAATTCATTAAAAAAAAAAACAAGCATTGTAAAATATCTGATTTATGCACACATAAAGGTCCTGGTTCTGTCCTGTTTCACTGTGTTAATGTTCCCGGTTCCGTCCCGTTCTGCCTGGTTAAAGTTCCCGGTCCCAGTTCTGTCTTGTTCCTCTGGACTAAAGGTACCAGTTCTGCCTTTTTTCACTCGGTTCCGTCCTGTTCATCCAGGTTAAAGGTCCCAGGTTTGGGCTTTTTCCTCTGGTTTAAATGCCTCAGATCCATCCTGTGTTTTTCTGGATTAAAGGTCCAACTCCACCTTGTTACCCTGTATTAAAGGTCCCGGTTCCATCTTGTTACCCTGGATTAAAAGTCCCAATTCCACCTTGCTCCACTAGATTAGAGGTCCCAATTCCACCTTGTTTCCCTGTATTAAAGGTCCCGGTTCCACCTTGTTACCCTGGATCAGAGGTCCAAGTTCCACCTTGTTACTCTGGTCCCGGTTCCACCTTGTTACTCTGGATTAAAGGTCCCGGTTCCACCTTGTTACCCTGGATCAGAGGTCCAAGTTCCACCTTGTTCCCCTGGATTAAAGGTTTCGGTTCCACCTTGTGTCCTGGATTAAAGGTCCCGGTTCCACCTTGTTCCTCTGGATTAAAGGTCCCGGTTCCACCTTGTTCCTCTGGATTAAAGGTCCCAATTCCACCTAGTTCTGCCTGATAAAAAAGGACCTGTTTAACTTGTTCTACTTTCTAAAGGGAACCAGTTCCATTCTGTTGTGCTGCACCAAAGGTCCTGTTCGGGCTAATTAAAGGTCCAGTTGCTCACTTGTTTCCTTGGGTTACAGGTGCTGGTTCCTTCTTGTTTACATTTCGCCAAACTTAAGGTCCCAGTTCCTTCCTGTTTTGTATGGTTCTGCTGAGTTAAAGGTCTTGGTGCCGTCCTTCTCCACTGTATTGACGTTCCCGGTTCTGTCTGGGTCGGGGTTGAGTTCTGGTTCTATCTGCCAGTGTGTTCCTGGGTTTCTGCCTCTCTATGGACCGTCACTCAGACTTCTGCAGCTCCTCTACATGCATGACAGAACTATTTATATTGAAGTTGCATAAGATAAAATATAAGCATTAAAAGTTGAATCCTAAGATCCTGCTAAAGTGGTGGTGCTCGTACTGAACTGTCAGTATAACATGTCAGAAATGTTCTCAGACAGTAGAGTACACATGTTCGGACTCAAACGCTGCAGTCCGTATTGATTTTGCAAAGTGGCTACATGCTGTTCAGCTGCTCCTGTCATCTCCTAGCAGTCCGGGAGAAGATGGATTTATTTTTATCTTTCTGATCGCATCAGCTATTGATTAACTTTAAGTACTCTAACCGTTATGACTGCTTTCCTCCTAATTAATGTTCTTCACCTTATTATCTCAGCATAGTGTAGAAAATGGCCTCGAGTCAGGCTCAGTCACTTAGCTCTATATTTAACAGCTTTATGTATCGTTTTATAAATATATATATAGATATATAAATACACACTTACAGGGATGAAATGAAAATCTTTGAAACATCAAGCCTCATATTTTTACGGCAGGTGTTTTATCCAGGTCCCAATTCCACCTTGTTACCCTGAATTAAAGGTCCCAATTCCACCTTGTTACCCTGGATTAAAGGTCCCATTTCCACCTTGTTACCCTGGATTAAAGGTCCCAATTCCACCTTGTTACCCTGGATTAAAGGTCCCAATTTCACCTTGTTACCCTGGATTAAAGGTCCCGGTTGCACCTTGTTCCCCTGGATTAAAGGTCC
>JAUZSU010167005.1:0-13417 GCA_034780255.1 Parotocinclus maculicauda | reverse complement strand
GTATATGGAACTGTTGTTGTGGAACTACTTTTTGGCGGAAGGCTCCGTACTCATTAAAGCATATTTATTATGAATTTTGATGTTGTTTGATTTATTTTCTTCATTTATTTTGTAAAAAAAACAACTGTTGTATAAAAGCAATAGAACACTCGAGGTCGTGTGTTATCGTGAATAACACCATGGCTGTGATTTCGGCTACGGCACTCGCCTTCGGCTCGTGCCTACGACCGAATCACAGCCGTGATGTTATTCGCAATAAAACACTCCCTCTCGTGTTCTATTGCTTTAATGATGGTGTCTATTTATTGCAACAGATCATCACACACACACACTGCATTTTATCTTTTGTCTTCTCTCAAAGTGGAGCCAAACTCTAGACGTCTATTTTTTGCAATAACTGTGACCATGTATTTGCAGAAGATGCATTAGCAGGAAGTGCTAAATGGATTTAAAATTTGAATCCGAATCAGAACTGGGTTTCAATACCCAACCCTACATATAAGCTATGCATGGTCTCCTGTATACTAAATCATCTGTAGATTACACAAGACATTAAATAAAAAAATTAATAAATAAAAAAAAAAAAAATCTATGTGGAACCCACAGATATGGAGGGCCGTGTGTACATCCAAATTTGAGACTTATTACAGTAACTACATGTATAAGTGACTACATCTGAATGTTTCAATTCAGCTTTTCACTCACAATAATATCCATTAAATGCCACTACTTTTAGAAAAGGCCTACAAGGAATCTACTTTGCAATGTCAAATACAATAATGCAGGACTACTATTTTTGCCCTGGAATGGTGTGTGTGATTACCTGATGCAGTAGTGTCTGATAAGGTGCCTGCATCCAGAGAAGAAGAGCTAGGGGCCTGTCCAGAAAGGCCTAGACTTTGTAAGCCTAGAGCACTGCTGCTGCTACCTGAACCATTAACATGCACATATTAAGGAACAGACAGTGGTACACAAGTAGTGTGCACATTCAGTGCTGTTATGTTTAATATGCAGTATTGAGATGCTTTAGCATTTCAGCAATAAAAATAGAGCAGAAACAAACAGACTTAGTGCACTCTGAATATACCAAGCTTTGCAATGGTAGTAACACACCAGAAAAACATAATTTATGTACAGTTAATTCTCATATTAACCTTGCTGGTCCTGTTGAAGACTAAGAGCTATGGCTAGCTCCACCATGGTCTCATCATCAGCATCAGGAGGGATGTCCAGCATCGGGGGGAAACCCTCTGCCCCAGCCAGCAGAGCTTCCAGAGGAGACGGATTTCCATTATTCACATTCTCTGCCGTCTCCAGAACCATAGACTCAGACTGCACAGCACAAATTAAAGGAGTTACATAACACTGAGTCCCAACAATTAATGAGATGAAAAACTGCAAAACGCACCACCATCTCAAAATCCCCGTGGTCCACTTCATTTTGTTCTTGACTCTCCTGCCTTCCGCCCTCTCCTCCCGTCAAACCAGAGGGTGGCATCTTATCATCGGCGTCATCATCATCATCGTCATCTTTATCACCTGAGAGACCAGAAGACAAGGATTTGAGTAAAAAAAAGCACATAACAAATCTGTTTGCACAGTTAAAAGAGTATTTACATTCAGGTTTGAGTACGTACCCATGGGAGTGTTGGAGCGTGGTGGTGAGGGCAAGGTCACATGTCTACGCTTGTTCCTGGGTCTTAGCACTCTTATTAGGGCTTGTTTGCAGGCAAAGCTCACAGATGTATCCTTCAGCAACAGCAAAAAATGAGGATTAACAGAAAGCATGAATTCAAGATGGCACTTGCACAAGAAAACAGTTTCAATAGACAGACTAAAGAGAGCAAATTAAGGCCATGTCTTACAGGGCACAGCAACATCTGCATGTAGATTTTGGAGGCCACATTAATGTAGTCCAGTTCACAAGTGCAATAACCGTGCATAATGTCCACCAGCGCATTTACCGTGGCTTCAATGTGGGTTAGTCCTGATTAAAGAAACATACAAAGAGAAGATTTATAATGAAGTACAAGTAAAAACTAAATAAATGCAACAAATATTAATATCCATATAATTACCAGGCAAACAGGCCGGCGCGAGGAATGCATTCTTGGGTTTGAGGGCATGCAGTTTCCAGAAGTTGTTGATAAGTTGCATAATAAAACTGCAGCTCTCAGTCTCTGCTTGCTTCAGTCCATCCGTACTAAGATCTGTGAAGAAAAAAAAGCCACCTAATTATAAAAAAAACCACACAACCATACAATTTTTAATTGTATAGAACTAGTCACGTACCAGTCTCTGGATGAGGCATCTTGGACTCTGTGAAATGTACCAGGTTGTTGGGTCTCATTACTGCTATCGAGCGGGCAGTTATCACCAGTCGCTGGAAGACTTCAGGGTCCAGATCCCTGCCCTCCTTACTGCAACTATTTAAACACTGCACTGCATTGCTGAGCAAGGATTGATCCTGCCAACAGCAAAAGAGCATTTAGCTTAGTCAAAACAGGATGCTGACCAGACATTATCATGCTTAGTGTTTTAATGCTACAGTAATGTCTATAAATGGAATTTTTTAAACGAACACTGTGTGGAAACGATGCATAAATGTGAGTCAAACCACTGAAAATTAGCAAAATGCTACCATCTGTCTGAAGCCTGGTAAACTACTTGCTTGCTTAATTATGTTAATTAACAATAATTAAATGAACTACAGAATAATACATTTTCCCCTGTTTAGGGGAAAGACATAACACTTGGTAGGATGGCATGATGGACCTGATATAATGTTTAACAGAAGCCAAAAAAGGACTGTCATACAGTATTATGTAAATATATATATAAACACAATGTGAAGCAGTTCATACAGTTATAGGTAAGAGAAAACATACAGGTACTGGAAAGACAAAGGAGTTCTACTTACAATAGTACATGTACGTACATTTACGAACACCATTTACATGTTATTTCAAAGAAGCATGGGAAAGTCACACGCAAACACAAGGACCTTACACAAAGTCCGCAATGACCCTCTGCAGCACTGCCAAAAGTATGATCAAAAATTAATTTTTCTATCCTACTACATTTACGGGATTTAGCAGACACCCTTATCCAGAGCGACTTACAACTTGTAGTCTTACAATTCAAGCAATCAGGGGTTAAAAACTTTGCTTAAGGACTCAACTGTGGCAGCTTCGGCAGAGGTGGAATTTGAACCCTGGACCATCAGTACACCTAAACCTTTAATCTACCGCAGTTCCACAGTCCTACTACAATTCAGTATAATTTTTAAAAAGTGATTGAACGTTGACTGGATGGACCTTAAACGGAGCCTACATGTACACGTTCTGTATTTTCTAGCTGTATTCAGGCGAGTACCTTGTGGTTGTGGTAAGCTGTGCGGCTGGTGTGTAGACTGGCAAGAAGGCCTTTGGTCTGCTGTTGAACTCCTGCAGGAGTTGGCATGGAAAGCAGAAGCGTGGCCAAATCCAGAGCTGGGCCTTTACTTTTCTCCTAAACAAGTAAAAAGTTAAACAAAAAGCAAATCAACAACAAAGTTACTTTAAATATAATATCCAAAATCAGCATTTCAAATCAGGAGGTAGTTCTGGTTTCTTACCTTTTCAGCAGCTGAACCAATAGCATAGCAGCTTTCTAGTGCTTCCAGGGAGCTAACCACCAATCTGGGAAGTGTGCAAAAGGCCAGGGTAAATTGTGTTATGTTGAAGCATTAACAGTAAGCTAAAACTAAATGCTTCAAAAATCACACAATTCAGAGCACTGCAAATAACTACCAAATACCTGCACCAAACAAACTGCCAGTTTTTAGGTACACCTATGCTGTAACAACCCTAATGTAAGGTTTTTTTTTGTCAGTTGCACGTAAAATACAGGTGCAGTAACTGCATTGATGGACAGGGTAGATGCAGTCAGAGTAAAAAGTCATCATAACTGTTCAAAAATTCAGTATGCTGCAACTTTGGTACTTTTGGTCTTTATACATAGGAATAAAGTTATTAAGATTGGGATGACAGAGGCATCTTTTACAAATATTCATTGTCAATTACATGAGCCCAATGACCCAAAACGTACATAAGAATTACATTTGCTGCATTTAGCAGATGCCTTTACTCAGAGCGGCATGGCACAATAAAAGCAATTAAGCATCAAGGCCCATCTGTAGTGGTTTGGCAGTGCTGGAGCTAGAACTGTCAACCTTATGAATTATAAAAAGTATAGTGAATTAATTACTCACCACTCTTAGGGACATGATACAATATAGAATCTAAAGCCTGTTCATCTGTGTTCTAATTAATTATATATTAAGGAAGAAGCACAGTTGGTATAAGTATACAATCTTTAGCTTATTAAACAAGTTAGATTTCATTTCACACTTCATTTTTTGACCAATACATAACCTGACATTTTGCTTAAATTGTGCCATGGTAATATACACTCAGGGGGCACTTCATTATAAACGCCTGTACAAAAACCTCATTCATGCAAGTGTCTAATCAGCCACTTGTGCGGCAAGAAAAAAACAAGCAGATATAACAGCTTGAGGTGGTATATTTATTTATTTGGTTTTTATAACGCCACTTTACACACTTTAAGTGTTATATATGGCATACTCTGTGTTTTCAGTTCGTGTCTTTTTCTTTGTGTGTCCATTTGTGTTCTATATTTTCGCTTTAATTTTTATTCTTGCCATGAAATTTAGAATTGTTCTTGTGTCTTCTTGGTTGAGGGTATATTTAATGGTTTCAAAAATTTGTAGTTGCTGTCTCTCTCTGGTGTATTTGGGGCATTCGTTTAGGATGTTTGCGCTTGAGGCGGTATAAACATTTGTGCCTAACTGGAGATTCCTAGGAATTTCACAAAAGCTGGTCTCTAGAGTTCACTCAGAATGGTGGTCATATTAGTATAAACTGGCAAAAAAAACCTCAGGCACCTCGGCACCACTCTGTACATCTACAGTATAACGAGCAGAAAAGCCTTTCAGAATACATAACACATTGAGGCAGCTGAACTACAAGAACTACATGGGGCAAATTTGTAGCCTGGTCTAACGGAATCTTGATAGGTGTTGAGATGGTAGGATTACAATATGGAGCCAAAATGGTGTGGGGAACGCATTATTGGCTACTTTTATTGGAAACCCATTAAAACCAATCAACTGACTAATTTATGTCAAATCCCATTGATATTTGGTATGAGAAAAAAGTCTGAAAAATCTGCAGGAACAGTGTAATGCTGCAACATGCCATGCTGACATGGAGCAGAACCGCAAACATTTCTCACACAGAACATCAAGAATATATAGAATTGAAGCTGTGTGAGAACACAGGGTGGCTCTACCCAGTATTAGTGTAGTGTTCCTAATGAAGTACCTAATATAAGCAGTATCCAGTTAAGGGCATAACTACATATGCACTTCAGTGTCACAGGTGGTGAATCATTACTTGATGATGGTTAGTCATTTGTATTTTAATCAAGTGAATTGTACATAGAAAGCTAGCATAAATGAGCTTTTTTTTTTTTTTTTTAAACCAAAGCCGAGTAAATATAACATGCACGTTGGAAAGCACTGCAGTCAATAAGTGATTATAAAATATGTCTTGCATACATTTTACCATTGCTTATTTAACAATTATTGACCTATTATTACTATAAATGTTGTCCTATTGTGACCTTTAGGACACATTACTTTCTGTTAATGTCTGCTGGTACAGGAGTTCAGTTTCCATTTCAAACAGACGTGTGAAGAAAGCATTGTACAGAAGCAGATTCTGTCAAAGTTCAATGATGTAGCACAGGTCTGGCAAACTGGGCACAGAGATAGATGAGTTACAGTCAGTGGCAACTGTGTACCTAAAGTGCAAGCACATGGTAGGTGTACCTAATAAACTGGCAAGAGTGTACACACCCATTTTATTGCGCATAAGTAGCATATGATGTCAGGAAAAAGTGCAAGTGCCCTGACTTTAGGCATAGCAAGTTAATGTTATAGCATAATTTTTTCTGTTGTTTTTTTTTTTTTTTGCCTTGTGAGCTGACGCACACGCACACCATGCAAACAAGCAGAAAAACTGTGGTTACTAACCGGTCCAATGTTGATAAGGACTCAGTTTCGCAACTTTATTTTATTGTTTTGGGAGCAAAGAAAAAGAAATATGTGTGAGGATCACAGAAAGAAACAAGTAAAAAATGACTAGTATGTAACAGAGGACATGTAAGCATGCAAGCACAGGTCATTATGAAATTAGCCATGCACTGAACACACCACACACTCCAACTCCAGACTTCTTTCCTTCTTACTAAACTGAGTAAGGTTAAAGCCCTTGAGATATAACATTTTCATTTTTCTTAATTTCGCAACCAAGGTGAAACAGATTAGTCACATGAAGATGATAAACAGTGAAACAGAGAAACTGAAACAAAAGACCAAGACTTTAGATGCAGTATTGTTAGATGTACAGAGCATGCTGAAATACTTATTTTGACCATAATCTGCAATAAGAAGTAGATATCAAGTAACACTGAGGCTCACCTCTCCAGCACTGTGCCACTGGTTGACGTGGGGGTGGTTATATCACTGTCTCCGGTGCCATTACCCTGGTTAATGTTGGGACTGCACACATTGTTTACAGAAGCAGATGGAAAGTCCTCAGGAGGTTCATCAGGCCAGCCGAACTGCTCTTTGGTTTTGCCATAGATCTTAATAGAATCTAGCATGGTGACTCCGGCAGGGTCTACAGATGCTCCAACTGTAATGATCATAAACAACCATGAACATCAACAAAAATTAAAAGTAGCTGATAAGATTATTCATATCATTCAATAAAAAAAAAACTTCAGCAACAATTTGCTACCCAACAGCAGTTCATTCAAATCTCTAAGGTGCCTTTTGATTGGGTCAGGCGTCACACAGACATGCATCTGCCTCACATCTAAGAGAGCATCCCTCTGTCCCGTCTGGGCACTGGATGATGTTCTGCCACCCCATTCAGGGTACATGTTTACTTCTTGTCCTTATTCCACGTGCTAACTAGCCAGGTAGCATAACCGTGTGTGTGTGCGTGTGTGTGCGTGCGTGCGTGCGTGCGTGCGTGTGTGTGTAAAAAGCTTCTGTGAACAAGGTAGTCTCCCTAAATAGTCCCATAAACAAAAGGGGTAGTGAGCCATATTGAACACAACCATGTCTTTGGCATATAGGCTCTTTGCAGCATGCTGTTTGAATTACATACAAAGGAAAGGAACTACTATGAAAACATTAAAAACAAAGAATTTAACAAGACGTTAAAACTGCACCACCCTGGGAATATGCAGAGTAACAAGCCCTTACTGAAAATGGAGAGTTTCTTGTCAGCCTGTAAGGCCTCCTCACGGGTAAATGGCAGATCAAACCAACGAGATCGAGTCAAGTTCATCTGCATGGTCCGGCCAAAGATCTCGATGTACGATGGGGCTCTTTCGATGGCCTGAGTGCCAACTTGAACCCGCATCCCAGTCATCACCATAGAGCTGTTATTGTTAACCACCTCCACTGTGAAGCCACCAGGCTGTCAATACACATCACACCTTCTCAATCACTGCAATATGTTTGTGTAGCGAACATGATAGCATTCAATAAGAAAAATGTGGATGTTCCAAATGAATACACATGATAAATCCCAGTATTTGTTTTTACCTTGGTGTTGGCCACGTACATTCCAGAGGAGTTAAGGCGATGTTTGATCTGCTGCCCGTTGTAGACCTGCAGTAAATCATTACCTCCAAATTCCACTTCTGTAAGCTGCTGATTGTGCTCAAAGAAATCTACAGGGAAGGTAACCTGGCTGGATGTACGTGTAGCTGAAAAGTCAAACATTTAAACGATGAATATATGGAAGTACTTGTGGAACACATTCAAATTCTTAAGGAGCTCCAAAACTTAAGGAGAACTGCAAGACTACATCATGCCTGCAGGGAGAATTTGATTATTAAGTTAAAAGAAACTACACAGAAAAAACAATGCCAAACAAAGTAGTTAATGCAGTCTTTCTCGATTCTGCCGCTATCTATTATATGACCTGATTTCAAAGTTAAAAAAAAAAAAATAAAAACAACAGGATGTGAGACTCACTGGCTGCAGCAGTTTTGCGTTTGCGAACAGGCTTCATGATGCTGATGACGCCACTAGGCTGCAGTGAGGGTTGGAGCCAGTAGGAGGTGTTCTCCACATTAGCCATGTAAATACGAAGGCTACCATCCTCACATAGAAGGATCATAGTGGTTCGCTGCTGCTCGTTACTGGCTGTGTGACGGATGGCCACCATGTCCTGAATCTGTGCAGCATAACGACAGCATTGAGAAACATCTCCAGAAGATGCATATATACAGCTATGCTTTTTTTTTTCCCTGAACAGACCTTGGCTTTGGCAGGCAAAGTTTTAATCTCCTGGATCAGGAACGTGTCCGGCTTTATCATGATAACTAGAGGAATCCCTGTGGTCTGCTGCACACAGCACACAAGCCCTGGGTGGTTCATTACCTCAGACCACTGACACAGAGCCGGGGAGGTCTTACTGCCTCCATTTGAGCTAGAGACAGACATAAAAATAAAGTCAGTTTGCAACCCAGAAAAAAAACAAACAAACAAAAAAATAAATAAATCACATGTATTAAGTACATTTCAATTTATCAAAAAGTTTGTGTACATAAATAACGTTCCATTCCTGATTCTGTACAAATTCTTTTTATAATAAATATGCATGCAAAAGAAAGCGAGACGTGCCATACCCTTTTACATTTATGGTGAATAGCTTCTGTGTCTCCATGTTGCTGCGGTTCACTGTGGCAGCGAAAGACTTGCCCTGACTGTAACTGAAGAAGAGCATCTGCAGTACATGGGAGTAGTACACCGACACTCCTCCTCCTGCCACCTGTCCATTACTGTCCTGTGAGCACATTAATCGTATGTAGATTAGCTCTAACCACAACAATGCTTTCAGATTTAACCTATTAAGCTTCTTAGCAGAGCCAATCTCTCTCCTGGCCCAAACAACTTTGCAAGTTAGAACATCCAGTTAACCTAATGCAAGTCTCTGGAATGTGCAAGGAAACTGGAGCACCCAGAAAAAACCCACGTGGACAAAGAGAGAACATGCAAACAACACACAATCAGAGTCCGATGTTGGGATTTCTGGAGCTGAGGTACCCACCCTAACCACTTGTGCACTGTGCTGCCCCCTTACTCATATATAGTAAAAGTATCTAAAAAATGAATGCATTACTTTGCAAGCAAAGCCAGTTAAACATTTAACATTACAGGATAAGCACTTTGTTTATTAATCCAGATTACACTGGACGGAACAGGTCACAGAAAGTCTTGTTTATGAGGAGTTGTGATAAAGCTAATATTTTGTCTCTGAAGACTATTACAGAAATCACAAAAGCAAAAGTTTGATGTTGATTTGCTGCAGCTGGAAACATTGACCAGTGCAGGAGAGGGCAGGTGGGGAAGTTGGGGGGTGGGGTGAGGGTGATAGGGTGTGTTCATCCCTCTAGCCAACCCTGACAAAAAGCTTTCGGATCGAAGGTTTTAGGCTTTTCCCCTCTTTTGCCTCAGAAATCGTTCAGTAATTGATGATATTCTTATATAATTTCAGTGATTTTCAGGTTAATTAGGATTATTTGTATGATTACAAGGACCCAATATTAAAAGTAAGAACTGAAGTACCTTCAGATCTTCATGGTTAATCTCCAGCACGTTGGTAACATAGAAAGGGCCATGCTGAGCGCTGCTGGTCTCATCCATCACCTGAGTGTACATGTACCCAGCTGAGGACATGATGACGATGATGTTTTTGCCCTCTTCATTAAACAGGAATGTTGCATCTCTGATCTTTGAGCTTGGTAGAAGAAAGTAATACATGGGGCTTAGGGCATCCACTGATAAATCATAGACCTAGAAGGAAAAACAGCAGAAACTTTCAGACTAATGCTCTACATGTGTGTTATAAACGATTCTGATTAGTGACACTCGACCATTTAAGTAGGAATTTGACTTTAAAGGCCTAAAAGTGAGTTTCTAAATAACATGAAAACACTTCACCTTAACAAAGTCAGCAGTAATGATTGCTAGTTCAGTCTGAGATCCAGGTAGCCAGATGGCCTTGATAATGAAGTTTCCAGTGGCCAGCTGAGGGTGCAACACCAGGTGATCCGATACAGAACCAGTACTACTGAACGTCAGCACATGACAGTCCTGCACATTATAACAAGAAACGCATGCATTTAACGATTTTATCCACAAAATGGTATTAACTAAGGTTACAGTTAATACTATGGGTACTATGACCTATAGTTATATAATGTTAACATTATCACATGTACACTGCATCGTCCTGTGAAGAAACTGGGGTTATGGGCTGTATCCAAAATGGTTCTCTCTACACTATTCCCTATATTCTGCATACTATAAAGAGAGGCACTAACCTACAGACCGAACGCAATGTATCCCTTTATTTCCATGCCATGTCTTTAGATATCACTTATTTCAGTTTGTCATGTTTTTATGGATAGCATGCATTTGATTAAATTTTACTGATTTATTTATGCATGGATTGGGTCTAAATTATCTGGGGGTAGGGAATGGATTAATCTGATTTACATCATTTTTTATGGGGAAACTTGATTCTGACTTTGGAACTTCTGAATTCAAACATAATTGGGCTTAAAAGGCTGCTCAAACGATTAATGGTTTAATGTATTTAAAGTTAAATAGGAATAAGCAAATAAAATGTGACTTTCAATTACAGCAATGTATTATTTATTGTCTGAGAAACATAACATTAACTACAGAGATCTACAAACTACATATTTGCATTACCTTAAGGCCACACACAGCTAGGTAGTCCTCATTACAGGGGTTTCCAGTCAGGCTGAGAACAGTGAAGGGCACAGGTGCTGAGGCTAGGCGTGTCAGAGTCAATTTTCGCTTACTGGAGTCAGCTTGTTTTAGGAGGGCTGACAGCTGTAGTACTGTAATCTTAAAAGCAAAGCAAAAAAATGTGCATACAGTTAAACAAAACAGAAGCTTGAAGAGAATCCTTAACCAACCTCTATAGTCATGGCCAAAGGTTTTGAGACTGGCACAATGTTTTTTGTCAGATGGGCAATAGTTTAATGAAGAATAATAAAAAGCATTCCATACATTTAACTTTTTGTGGACAAATACGTGGTCAGTCAAAAGCTATAGGACACCCTTTTATATCAGAAACAAAAAGAGAAAATGACATATCTGAATACTCCAGCAGGAATTGGGGAGGGGCCCATCTTTTAGGAACATGGCCACCAGCTTGAAAGCTTGTCGAATGGAAAAAGCTTTTCCAAGTTTTTCCAATGGTAAAGTGGTCAAGCAGAATTTAAAAGACGACGAGAATTTTCTCAGAAATCAATTGCCTCTTGTGGTTCAAAAGTTATAAACACAGAAATTTCCAAACTTTTCTTGTTCGTCACAGGTAACTGAAAAAGGAATTGACGAGTCTGATGTCCGGGGAATACATCTGACAAATCATAGGCGGAGACTTAAACAATCCGCACCCAGAAAAACCACAAATATATTATCCCCTAATTTCTGTGAGCAGTGTATTTAGAGTTATAATACATAATCATGAATATATATTGTGTGTTGACCTTTCTTCTTTAAGAATTCTGCAATTCACCTTGGCATGCTGGATATCAGCTTCTGGGCATAATCTTGAATGATGGCAACCCATTCTTGCCTGATGGGGATTGATCACAATTCCTGGGAATTTGTTTTTTTCACCCTTCTTTGAGGACTGACCACAGGTTTCTTGAAGGTAACCATGGTTACCAAAAGAAAACGTAAACTCACCACCAGCTTTTTAAAACAACCTGCTCTTCTAGTCAACATGACCGAGAGTATCAGCGGTCTTGTCCTTATATTAACCTTTTCTACTGAACTAGCAAGATCATGATTGAAATTAATTCAGCATGCCATTTTGTAGGAATGAAATGCAGTGGCTATAATGCAATAATTTTTGTGATACTGTTATTTTAATGGCAGGAAATGACTTTGCAATCAACTGCAAATTCATCTGATCACTCTAAATCTAGAATTAATAAAATGCCAACCTTTAAAAACTAAGGCAGCAAACTTTGTGAAAACCAAAATATGTGCCATTCTCAAAAACTTTTGGCCAATACTATATACAGATCAAGAAATGAATGTTTTATTGCACAGCTTCTCACAGTGAATGGGCTGGCAAAAAAGATATTCAGTGAGCAGAAATTACCTGCATAAAAACACCTCATTGATACCAGGGGAGAATTAACAAGCTCTCATTATAACCAACGCATGCATAAAAGCTCCAAACTTGGAAAAGTGATCTTATGAGGCTTGATTTCTGCTGCCACATTGGGATGTTCCGTGTCAGAATTTGCATGATGTAAGCATGGATCCACCATACCAACAATTCAAACTGGTGGTGTTGGTGTAAATGGTGTAACAGATAGTGTATGTCACTGGATTTTCCATACATTCATTCATTTATCTGTTTATCCTAGTCAGGGTCACAGGAGAGCTGATGCCCAGCCAACAGCACAGGACACAAGGCAGGAACAACCCTACACAGGGGACTTTATTGTCATTGCGCATGTCGCAAGTACAAAGCAACGAAATGCAGTACAAAGCAACGAAATGCAGTACAAAGCAACGAAATGCAACTAAGGGCACTTTGGAAACACCAAATGACCTAACACGTCTTTGGAAGGTGGGAGAAAACCGGAGTACTTGGAGAAAAATGCAGACTCCACACAGGCGGAGACCAGGGTCGGGATCGAACTAGGGATCTCTAAACTGTAGGGCAGCAGTGTAAAACACTGCTCCACCATGACGCCCATATACAGTGCAATAAATAATAAATAAGTGGATTTAAATCTCATAGTATGAATATAGTGACAATAAAGGCATTCTATTGTTCTACACCATCCGTGAACTTACCTTGCCCTTCTCATGGCTGACTGCAAGGTGCTGTCTACGTCCATGGGGAGATGACAACACACACATGGCCACTCGGCGCAGCACATGAGCACTGATGAGTTGCCTGATGGTCTGGCCCTGATCACCACTGTAGTTCATCCTTACATTCTCAAATGCTCCTTCCTGAGAGCCAAGAGTTGGTACCTGTTCAGGATAAACACCCTCAGATTAGTTCTAGTGATCGACTAACATACTGCTCACAAAATTAGGGGATATTTGAAAATGGATATCCCCTAATAAAATCCCCCCTCATTTTTGTGAGCAGTGAAATTTCAAACCGTACATATAGTACACTTGGTACTGAACGCCTGTAGTGGACAAGTTTCAAAGGCCTGGAACATTTCTACATCTTATATAGAAATAATTAGATCG
>JAUZSU010166994.1:0-13418 GCA_034780255.1 Parotocinclus maculicauda | reverse complement strand
TTACTCAGATTAAACTTTTGATCTGTCATCTATGTTCTATTACGAATAAAATATTGACATTTGCCAGCTCCACATCACTGCATTCAGTTTTTATTCACAATTTGTTTAGTGTCCCAACTTTTTTGGAATCCGCTTTGTATTTGTTTCAGTCAATGAGTGTCGATTATACCCTAAACCTTAAGTTGATATTTAAATACCTTGGTCCTCATTATAAATTATGCATCCGAGTGAATTCAGTGTTGTTATTATTATGTTATTTGTTACAGTTGCACGAATAATAGTTTAATGGTAAATCTGCATTATTTATAGGCCAAGAGTACAATCAGGTGGACTTGGAAAAGCCTGTTTCATTCATATACCAGGTATAACAGGTGCTCTTTACAAGCATTTCTATTCTTCAGTTATTGTACAGGGTGAGTCAAAAGCCACCCTGTGCTGCATCTTGGACTTTTCTCAAAGGTTGCTAAAACCATTGTTGTGGTTTCTTGGTCGGTAGCGGTTCTTTCCTGTCGTCCACAGTCCCGGTTTCTCTGAATTTGGTTATGAGTAATGTAACAGTGCTGTGTGAAATTGCTGGTCTTTTTGGGTTTCGAATCATCAACTCCATCTTCAGTTACCTGTGACCAACTTTCTTCGTTGATAACTTTTGAACCACAAGAAGTATTGCAATCTGATTACAACAAATCAATTTGAGACAATTCTGGTGTTCTTTGATATGCTGCATGACCCCGTTCCCATTGGAAAAACTTTCCCTTGATATAAAATGGTGGCTTTAAAGATGGCGGCCATGTTCCGGACATAGCCTAAAATATAGGCCACCTCACTCATTACTTGTTTGGGTATCCAGATGTAATTTTCCACTTTTGCTTCTGAAATAAAAGTGTCCTGTAACATTTGACCAACTCTGTATTTTGTTATTTTTATTTTAGCTACATTGTAAAACAATTTTTACTTTACATAAATAACAGTTTGTGGGTATGATCAGGTAAAATGTTGAATGCTGATTCCTTGGAGCTCAGTCTATTGCTAAACTTCCAATACAACTAATTTATAAACAGTATATACTGTATACTGATCAGCCACAAAATGCAAACCTCCTGCTTACTATTTTGTGGTACCACAGGCCTGACTCACCAACACATGGACCTCTGAAGGTGTCCTGTGGCAGCTGGTACATTCACAACAGATGCATGATAGGATTGTGATCTGGGGAATTGGGATGCTAGAACAACATCTTGAAATCTCTCTCATTCTCATCAAACCATTTTCCATGTCTCGTCCTGTAGCTATTTCTTGTAGATTAAAATGTTAGACTATAGTGTGTATTTTTAAATGTGTATAGCTGAAATGACAATAAAACCTCTCTGACTCGGAATCCTGCCGTAAGGGGCACCTACCATTAGGAAATACAATTACCATAACAGAGTGTATTTGGTCTGCTATAATGATCAAAGTAACATCCACATGTTAGAAATGCTGACGCATTTCGAAACACTGCCCATAGCGTCACATCCAAATCTTATTCACTTAATTTGTCAGTTTTTTTACTGTTATAGCTGAACCGAAATTAAGCACCCACCCTAAGACCAGAGTCAAATAAGTTATGTAAAGAAAATGACATATTTCTGTTCTTTTTAATAAACATTTAACAATTCAGTCACATTCTTGGATGTGAACACACTAATGGATCTTGAAAAAAAATTCCAGATGTACCAAAATTTGAGCAGTGGTGCCCAAACTTTTGCCTTCAAAATATCTGATACATGAATACAGTAACACAAAGTGCAACTAAAGAATTAGATGTGTCACTATTGACACTTGGACTTAAAACCCACTGTCTGCACTCTTTGCCCTTGAGTGAAGCAACAAATGATGGTTTAATAATGAGAAGGTTATCACATGTTTACATGTAACTGGACAGTCACCCTCGATTTAGATTTAAGTGCTTATCATGGCACTTGTGTATGCCACATACTTACCCAAATACCCCTCTGCACTTCCACACCTCATACAGAACCAGAGGGATGTTTCCACTGGCTGTTGTCGTACCCGCCTGTGAAAGCATAAACGGGATGTATGATTTAGATCCTGTTCCCTTATTTAGGAAGAAATAATTTTAGGTGTCAATCAATGTACATCAATGTGGGTGATTATGAATCATATATATACACACTATATCACTATTTACCTAAATATTGTTATTCTAGCACCATTACTGCTATATAAAAGAAAATGCCAAAGCAGTCAGGGGTTCTGATAGCTCCGCTATGCTCTTGGGGTGTTCCATTGGCATAGTTGACACATTTGGCTCCTCAGAGAAAAGGATTTTTTCTTTACTTTTATATAAACCAATCCATCCTGGTGGATGTGTCATTCCACATGATATAAAGACTGAAGGGTTTAAGGAGCATGTCAGTCATATGTTATGGCTTTTTCAGTCACCAGACCTCAACCCTATTTCTCCATCACAATTATGACACCAGTTAGGAGAATATATTTTAAAGAATGATGGTTCGTTGCTTCAATACCAATTCTTGGTGGACCAAATAATTTCTTCTGGCCCAACACATGTCTAAAGTTTGTGAGAGTGGGTTGTTAATATTATAACCCTACACTCTTACCTTAGCCAGCATTATTCTGGTCTTGGCCACATCCAGAGGAGTCGTAACGAATGCTGCTACTCCACCTGTGGAAAATGTGTAAATGCACACAAACATTTAATCATCCATTTGTGTGTTACATAATGCAGTCTATGTTGTACCTGGTTTCCAAAATTTACCCATGCTAATAATCATCATCACCTATCATCATCACGCCTATACAAAGCCATTTATCTTTTTTTATATTCAATCAAACGTTATTTAACATGTATCCATTTTAGGTTAGCCATTATAATCCTACTCAGGTACAACCAAAACTCAGTAGTGGTTCTGATTATATAATAATTATTACATACAAAGAAATCAATCATTGTTGATTCCACTTACAGTAGTGTATAGTACATAATAATGTACCAGCAATGTGCTTTAAAAAGCTTTCTGAGCCATTTTTAAAAACAACACTTCCCAACTGGATGATAAAACCAGGGTGATGGGATTGAGATAGACATTTTGGACCAAACACAAAGCTCTGTGTTTGGTGAGAACCAAACAGAAAATACCATTAATACAATACAAAATACCAAACCTACTGTGAAGCATGGTGGTGGTGGTAAGTGTTTGATACTGGCCAACTGATCAGGACTGAAGGGAAAATGAATGCTTCCAAGTACACCAAAATTAAAACTACAAAGCTGGTAACGATTTAAGGTTCAGTAGAGGTTCCACATAATATTACATCAGCGGTCTGATCACATTTCTTCTAGTGTTTCTAGTGGATTAGTTTTCAGAACTGTTGCCTTTTTAACTATCTTGGATTCAGTCAACTGCTGATACAATGGAGGGAGAAAAAAAATCAGCCCCAAAGAACCTCTGCTGAACTTTCACACTGTATAAGCAATATGTTTACACATCTTCAGACTATTAAGGAGTGAAGGATATTTATTTATGCAGCGTCATATCAGTATTACACACTTTTCACTCCAGGACCAAAGCCATAATAATCAAATCTTCAGATTCAAGCAGGTGGGCTTTGAACGTCCAGTTTCTTCTGTATTATTTCTGTACCAATTCAAAGGCGGTAGAGAAGTTGCAGCAAAACGTTTGCACAGTTTCCAGGCCGGATTCTGTCTCCAGGTGTAGTGGCAAGCAGCCATGTTTTCTTTGTTCTCCAAGTACAATGCGCAGACCCAGCCATTCTCTTCCTCCCCTTTATCGCTTTTTCTCTCTTCGTAGATGCTTCTCGTCCTCTAACCTATGAGGAATTCACGGGGAATGAAGCTGCGTCAGGTTCATATGTTCCTGACCTTGGTTTGGCCACCCTCCCTCTTTCTCAATCCATCCATCTCTCTTTTTTAGATGAAGCTAATCCCACACACCTGCAACCGCTCCACACACCGCAGCCTGCCAAGAGTCCAGCCTTCCCCCCTGATGCCTCCACCACAAAGTCTACAGCGAGCGAGAGAGAAAGAAAGAGGGAGGATTACCGCACTTAACAAATCCAAAACAACACGAAACACTTAAAGCCCATGGGCTCACTCGGACGATGGGAACCAAACAGAGGAACCATCTTTACATGTAAAAAAGCTGAGCACATCATCTCATTTTCCCATGGTCATGGTTTGAGAGGAAGAGAGAAGCAAAGCAGACAGATTAGTACAGGTCAATTCTGCCTGTATAATACATATAGATCATTTAGCATTTGGCTCAAGTGCAATAATGGAATCTCACACTGTGAGTGTGTACTGACTGTATTAGGAATCCATTCATCACAGGATTTCAAAGGTAACTCCATTATTCAGGTGGAAATATAAACAGTGGAGTTATCCAGTACTACACAACATATGCATCACAGGTTTACATCGTTCAGCCGACGCCCTTATCCAGCAAGATTTCATCAAGAACTGAGCCTTTTTGAACCTTGATCAAAGGCCAAACAGTGAAATCTTGGTGGAGAACAAACTTTTGATTAGTCGAGAATATGGATATCAGATGATGTTTATTTAATCGTGTTAAAGTGGTTAACCGCATTTTTGGCTTGCTATTCGAGTTGAAAGAAAAAGCACCACATAACCATAAAAGTGGATAATATGAGCTTCAACGGTTCACATCGTTCATTGCAATTTCTCTCAGACAGGACTGCTGGTTCCTTTTTAAAGCAAAATATTCACTTTATTAGTTAGTTATAAGAAACGGCATGTTCTAGCCATTATCTCTTGAAGTGTTTTAGTGTTTATGTGACAGAAACTGCTGTTGAATCGCTTAGTTTTACAGCCTTAATGCCCTTTCACACAGAGCCCAATTTCTATGCATAAAAAAAACAAACATTTTATTTACATAGTGGGACCTTCACACAAAGCACGTAACATTTTTTTGCCTAATCGCTGAAAATACCTTGTCTGCTTTTGCTTTCGTTTCTTTCCCTGCTCTTACTGTAGCCCAAAGAATCAGTGATAATTTACATGCTCTTTTTCCAAACTTGATTCTTTGTAAAAAAAGACCATTAGTACTGACCTTCAAGCCATCCCCTATAAAGACATTTACTTGCATTGAATGATCGGATAATCAGATTGTCAATGAATAACCATGAACATGGGTAATCAGATAAAGAGAAACCTCCGGATTTACCAAAGTCAGGCAATAATCAGATTTCTATTTTCCAACCAGCTAATAATCTCACAGAAGAATGTGACAAACTAACATTAAATAATCAGATCGCAAGAAATTGAGATAATTCTTCTGCATTTTAACCTCCATAACGTGTTCAATAGCCATTTAATGTTTAAAGAGAGTTGCTTTAATTCCAGGCCTGCCAGATCTCACAAGTTAAAAACCAATCATGTTCATGTACACTAATCTCAGAGGTAGCAACGTTTCTAGGAGTAAGTGAACCTGGCAACCGTGTTATGAATAACTCGTGTTATGCACAGACTAAGAAAAACTTAAATCGCAATACGGTTATATATGCTCTAAAAAATGACTGATCTAAAATTCACCTTTTAACTGAATTTCTTAATTTGATTTCTACTCTATACATGACCACTAATCTGATAGCTGTAGAAGGGCAAAAAAAAAAAAAAACTGAACCCTGCTGATCTCTCATAAAAGTCCTGTTAGCGCCAAAGTAACATTTCGGGATCACTACACACAAGTGTAAACTGGAGCGGTATAAAGCACGGTACTATTGATTCTGAAGCAGTACAATTTAGTAATGGATTACACTTTACCATCTGGAAGTCTGACAATATAACCTTGTTTTTTGTAAATTCTGGTCCTAAGAATCTTATTGCTATAGTCAACATCAACACTGAGGAAAGTGAAGTCTTTTCCTGTGTCAGTGCACCATTTGGTCTGGAACCTCAACCTCAAATGAATATTATTGAGAGCAATTGAAAACCCAACTCACCCAAATAATATGGCCTAAATGCAAATCCCAACAGTCATGATCAAAAATCATTTGAAACACTTCCAAGAACAATGTTCTGCAGTCAAGCCAGATTTCGCTAGACACCTGTTGCTAAGCTGTAACTAAATGTGATGCAACGGCAAATCAATTAAACTGAACAGAAACGGCTAAGAAGCATTTAAAATCTCATTTTATCTTTGTGCGACTAACAGACAGGCTGGCTGGCTTTGCTCAAGTGGCGGGATCTCAGGGGGTTTTAAGAAAACATAGAAAACAAAAGCAGCTCTGATCCTAATCACAGATTTCTGAACTACTGGGTCATCTGCTCATCTACGCTTTTTAAGTCCATACTGATTGTATGGGAGTGAGACAGACAGACAGAACAACTGTACTGATACTGACATTATACTAGCTCTAAACAGATGGTCAGGAAAGAATGAGCGAATGAGGGAATTTCTTTGAAGACGTGTCAAAGGATCCCAATGAATGACGTTTCTTATTCCGGCTGAGGGGGCGAGATTTCACACCCCACACTCAACCACAGCTGGACACAACACTACTGTCCTTCAATGTGCCCCAGCTGTACATTACCCATGAAGCAAACTTTAAAACATGGACAGCTTAAAAGCTTTGCCATATTTATGCATTTATTCTTTATTTTAATTAGAAAATCAAGTATACCAGGGTATATTTTCTCTGTTAGAACTCATTAGTTTTTAGACAATCATCTCATTTAAAGTCAGACTGGTTTTATTTTTAAGCAACTACGTTACTTTTATCTTCTTCGAAACATGCTTTTGTCACGTTCTGCATTACGTAGAAATGCAGCAAAAACAAAGCAAGACATTTCTAGGCAAATATTCCCAGTTCGGTAGTGTGTATAAAAGCCTCATGTCGAAGTCTCAGTTCCTTACATTTCTTTAAGATCAAAATCCACACTGGTTTCATTCCCACATGTCATGACGTAGGGTCTTTATGGACAGCTTTAAAAGCATAAAAACATTTCCAAGTCTTTTTAACATCCTCTTTTATAAATAACTGTACATTTTGATTTCTCACAATTTTCACTATAAATGGAAATCTGAAAATGTACTGATTTAGATGACATTCTGAATGGTTTCTGACCTCTACCTACACCCTCCACTTTCAATGTACTCAGTGGTTAATTAAGGCTAATAGTTATTTGCTTTATAATGCTGTGCTGTGTTATTATTATTATTCTTTATTGCACAAGAATAAGAAGTTGTGGTATAAAAGGAGAAGCCCTGCCCACTCCACAGTTCATATGCAGGCAGGAGAACCAAGTAGAATAATACCCTGCACCACACACTATGCTGACAACATTAAAAATAGGAGGGATTTGAAGACGCAGGAACTAGGTAGAGATTTTTCCAGGAAGATTGTACAGCTGGAAAAAGGGTTAACTTTAAAGTACAAGTTTTTACATTTGGTAGACTAAGGTCTATGGTTTATTTATCCACAACAAAGTGTACTAACCCCCTTTTTACAGTACTGTTATTTTTATTAGTCTCTTCCTCATACTCTGCTATAAACAGTATATTTGAGCGCAACAGTAAAACAACTAAAGGTAATTTGGCCATTTTTAGATGGTTTCATTTATTGTCTCTTCATCCTCATTCTCTCACTCCCCCTCCATCTTCTTCTCTAGAGACCGCAGGCGTTAATGGAATTCACTCCGAGACGTGATGTCATCCTGCCAACCCTGACCTTTCAAAGAGATATGGCATGACTGAACCAGACGACGCAGGTCAGACAAAGCGACATTAGAGCACAGAGTCGGACCTTTGTGACCGTCACAGTAGCACTAACAGAGCAATGATGAGAGTCCAATTACTAAGTGGTCGTTATTTTTTATTACAAGACCATCACAATTAATAATTACACAAGCAGAGGGAGATTAATTGAACCAGGATATTTCAGCAGATCAAAAAGAGGAAGACATACCTTTAAATACTCCCATAAAGGAAACTGCACTAAAGAGAACGGGATCTGAAATTCAAACAACATTCTGTCAGTTACACAAAACAACATTTTCACAGCAGTTTAGCATATGCTTTTCCATATTATTTTCAATAGGTAATGCAATAAAAATATACACAAGTTTATTTAATATACCCTAATTTAGTATACAAAAACTAGGGGATCAGGGGCACACCACCACTGGGACTGATGTGTACTGTAGCCACACCTCCTTCAATGGGAAGGTTGTGTAACGGGAGAACATGTATATTGGAACTGACCTGGCCAAAGTTCCAACAAAACTGTGGCCTCCTACTGTCATTTTAGCGATGGCTTCTGTATGACATTCATTTCAATGACGTGCTCATAAAGTAGGAGGGGCTTTTACAGAAATCTTAGCTAGTATAAATAATTATGACATTCCTAATGTTCCTTTCTGGCTATTGTAGACGTTGGTCCCAATAAAGGAGGTGTAACTTACATCCCAATCAATCTCAATTAAGGAAACACTGATATCAACAGCAATATTGGCTATGGTTTGATACTGTGCTCATGTACTCCTTGAATTACTCTGATACATGGCAGCCAAAACCAATTTACAGCTGGTAGGGGAAGAATCAATGTCAGCAGTTTGGAAACATTTTAGCCTAAGTGAATGTTTGGCACAGCTGAAAGTTAAAGATCTAAGTACATGATGTATAGTTCATTTTGTTATAGACAGGAACATTTTGTGAAAATACAACATGTTTTGAAAGTGATAAAAAGTCGTATCGGTAAGTGTCCAAATGCAAGACAAAAAACAGTATCTGTATTCTTGGGCCCAATGAAGGAGGTGTAGTCTCTAAATATGTGAAAGGCGACAAAGAAAGTGTGGCTTTTAAACTAAAAGTCAATTCTAACAAAGGCAATGTGGCCACTGTGACATGGGCCCCACTTCACTCCCACTGGATGAGGACTAGCCTCTTTTTATGTCAGTCCCAACATTAGAAGGCGTGGATACTGAGTCCTGATTTAGGAAAATCAGGTTCTGTTCATAAAGGTGTGGCCTCTGTACACACCGGAACCAATTAAGTTGGTGTGGTCTTTGTACTTATGTGTCTTATTGAAGGAAGTGTCGCCACTGTACACTTCAGTGCCCAGGGAGTCCATGGCTCATTCCTTGAAATGTATGTATACAAACACCAAGCCTCCATCATTGGGACTGACAAAAGCAGAGGCCATACATCCTTCATTGAGATGTGTACAGTGACCACACCCACTTTTTAGACTGACGTGTACAGTGGCCACATTTACTTCCCTGGGATTGATCCACACATTAGCCATGCCCCCATTCAAATGATATCATGTGTGTGTGTATATATAGCATCCATGAGTTTCTGTTTTACCTGGGCTTCCCTACAAAACACAAAAAAGAAACTCATAACAAATTTCTAACTATTACTACCTCATGTTTACACCCTTAACCCTTTGTTTGATAGCAACTAAAAGCTTTCAACCTATTATGATCGGTCCAGGATCTTAGGACCAAACATAAAACAGATCAAAAGAATCAAGCAAGAGTTATCTTAATAAAAACTAGTGGCAAGCTAAAAGTTTGCAGGTGCTTTTGTTAAAACTACCAAAAAACAACAACCCCCCAGACCTCCCAGAGAAATAATATTACAAAAAGGACAAGAAGATTGAAGAATCTCTTTAAATAAAAGCCCTGCTGGAGATGAAACATTCAGCGTGTCAGAAACAGAGGCACTTTCCCCGAATGCTTGTGGCAACGTGTCAAATCTCGAGTGCTGACTATTTATCTAACGTGTCAAAGAGCTTTAGGAAAACTGCACAGCTGCACCAGAGACGTTTCATCTGTATGGAACATCACACCACATGGTGCCAAGTACACACTCGTGCAATCACAAAGTCCACAACACACACAAACGACATGACATTGTGGAACCATCTAGGTGCAATGGAAGAAACGTGTCATGGGGCAGTGATTGGTAGGAAATCAGTCATATAAACAGAAGATTGTCATGGTGAACAAACTTGGCAAATCACTAAGACTGACAGGTACATGGCCACGCCTTCCGTAGTGTGACTGACATGTACACACATCAAGCCTTTGTGAGTGTGACTGATATGCACTCATGACACGCCTCTAGTGAGAGTGACAGGGCTACTGGCCACATGCCCGTTTTTTAAATTATGGGTATTTGCTGCACGATATGAAGTTTTCATAAACATGTTGATTCTGGTTAATCAGGCCACATCGGGTCGCAATCGTTTTGGTCCTTATAACCGGCTGGTCCGATTAAACAAACATATGTCACAAGACGGGATGTGCTATGTAACATTAAATGTTTATTAAACCTTTATTGGGAGATTTACACGTATAGCAAACGTACAAACAAGAACTACTGTTGCTTACAAACTTTGTTCATTGAAACGTGCAATTGTCGTCTTTGCCAAGCCGGTAATTTCCACCAACCGACGCTCACTAGTGTTTGATGGTTGTTGCTTGATCTTATCCAGGAAACCAAAACATGAAGTCCCGCCATGGCATTTTGGCAGGGGAGACAAGACACGCACAGTTCACTAAAGCGTTCTGATGGAATTCCTTGCACTCGTGTTTATGCTTGTCTTCAATTCGCCGAAAAGGTTGTAGGAAAGAAAGTGGTGGGCGTGTTCACCTGACGCTGGTTTTGCTCTTGTAAACACAACTTTTCGGATTTGCTGACCTTTGATAAAAGCATAAATTTCTTCCGGAGAGCACAGGAATCCTCCCACAAATCGCTGATTGCTAGGTGGCGACTTGTGACTTATTTTTCTCATTCTTCTTCTCTCACGTTCTTTGGTCCAATTAAGCGGAATTTTGGTCCAAATAAGAGAATAACATTCCACGTATATAATAGGATTTCATTCGGTACTTTAGAATTTGGTCCGAATAAGTGACTGATCCTATTAACCGGTGGTCCAATTAACCGGATTCGACTGTATTAAGACCTTTGGACGTTAAAGATGGCCGTTAAACTGCACATACCTGAAATCAATATGTTAATCAGTGCCTTGATGCAGTATGTAGTTTAATGCCGTATTTCCACAAGTTTGTTTGTGTGATCTGGAAACTACTAAACCAACTGTTCCATGTTCGACAGCCATTGGCTGAATTTGATATATGCAAAAAGCTGTTGTGTTTGTATTTTTGGCTTTGTGTTTACAGGACTCACAGGAAACGGTTCGGCTCCCTCCTGAATGACAAAGCCTTCGATAATGTGTGTGAGCACGTGGGGCTTGACGATTGCCTGAGGGGGTTTGTTTTCACCGTTAGCCAGTTCAGTCTCTCCTCGTGGGGTCATGGCATCTGTGCTCGGGCTCTCCACTGCACCTGTGAGAAAAAGCCACAGCATGCTCATTTCCATAGCAACTGTGCACCTGCTTCAAAACTGTCTAGTGGAACCCTGGAGCACAACTGTGTTGTGTTGTGATGAAGCCTCTCACGAGTGGTTTTCAAAACTACAAAACAAGCCACCTTGATTTCAAATCAGAATCGGTCACTAAATCAGTGATGGACTTCATAGATCACAATTTTAAATTCCACTTCATTCAAATTTGCCTGATACAGTATGCATGCTTTTTAGCTGTATTACAAGTGATAACTTACTTTAGTATGGATTTTACTGAGATATCAAGACATGCAACAACATTATTATCTCTGACATGCTGCCTTAAAAAGAAACACATCTTCCTTTAAGCACAACACCATAAAATAACATGGAACAAGATAAACAGCTCACCAAGGTCGGCCAAAACCTGCTTAGTTTCCGGTTCAATCCGGAAGTGCCCTAGTGCTCTCATCTTCTATTGCAACTCTTCATGAAAAACTGCTCATGAAATCCTCCAGCAGCACTACTAGCCACCTCTGTTCCCTGCCTCACTAAACAGAACTACACCCAGCCTCCTGTTTCATGGGAAACTCGCTCTCCTGCTCTAACTCACCACCCCTTCAGCTTCCCAAAGGAGCTCTCACACACACGCACACACATACATCATAACAAATCCGGTTCGATGTGTGGGAGGAAAAAGAAACTAATATTCTTTCTTCCTGCAGCTGTGGTTGTGGCATTCTCTGAATCACCACTCCATTTTTCTGAAAGAATAAACATATGTTTCGCTTTGGCCACACACCTCTAATGCTTATAATACATTCCAAAGTGAATGTTCTGTCACGCTCCTGTCTGTGTGAATTTAACATTTAATTAACACTCAGTCTACCAGTGACTCTTAACTCTGAACACTGGTCCAAGGTTTAGTTTATTTTTAGATACAAATGTGGTCCACAGCCACTACTAAACAACAGCACTGTGTCTCTCTATGAGCGTCTTGTCTAAACTCTTGCCTAAAGAGGCTACATTGTCTATGGCAGCCTTAAGGGGGATCGAACATAAAGACACCATTGTAACATCAGAAAAGCAAAAATGCATAGAAACATATACAGTTAAAGAGAAATGTAGAATTGGCTCATGTGTTTACAAAAACTGAATCTGACCATCTAAACTAATTGCAATTACAACATATAGACAAAAGTTTGTGGACATCCCTTCTAATTATTTCAGCAACACTTGTAACACGCTTACAGAATCACTGATAAACTTAAAAAGAACACATCACTTACCATACTTTATATCATGAATTGGTTTATTCCCACTGTAATCACTTACAAAATAACATGTGCTTTTCTTATCTGAACACTGATCTGCGCCATTTTCAGCACAGATAGTTCAGCATGGTAGTTTGTATTATATTATATGTTTAGTAATACAGGATAAATAGTTTTGCTTCAGCATATTCAATTTGTGTTGGTTGTCCTCTAGTCCCAATCAGAGTTGGTCTCTGATCACAGGCTGGACTGTAGCTTGACAATTACAATTTCTAATAAAGTTCCTAATAATGTGGATGGTAAGTATATACGAAGTGTCTGGCTCCAAGATTTCTAAGACAGCATGTTGTGTATAAAATATGGGACCACCATACCTTGTGTTTGAATTATGGAAGCTCCTGTGTCGGCTTTAGGTGGCACTGGAGGATTGGTTTCCTGGGATGGGGTAGATGTGGACACCTGTGTATTCAGTGGCGGGCAAATCTCTCTTATTACTAGAGATGTGGGCTTATCTAAACTGTCTTGAGCAAGTCTGGAGGCCTAAGATGGAACAAAAAAATAAATAAAATTAGTAAAGCATGTTACAGATGTACCAAAACACATATGCAACATCAAATCAGAAAATGTTGGGGCAGTATGCAAAATGCATATTTAAAAAAAACTAAACAAAATAAATAAAAATAAATACTTTAACTTTTATTTCACTGGTTTTAGTATGGTGCCAAGATATTTTGTATTCTGTATGTTCAGCGTCCTTTCATTTGCATGCATGTCAGGCCTGCAACCTGTT
>JAUZSU010166983.1:0-13420 GCA_034780255.1 Parotocinclus maculicauda | reverse complement strand
CACATATATAATAGGATTTGTTTCGGTACTTTAGGATTTGGTCTGAATAAGCGGCTGGTCCCATTAACCAGTGGTCCAATTAACCGGAATCGACTATATAAATAATAATATAATTATTATTATATAATAATATAATATGATAGAGACGATTCATTGAAAGATAACACTGTGTGCTTGTGATTTAGCGGCTCATTCGGTGTGTGTAGGCGGTATGTAGGCTGGTTTCGCGTGAGCTGCCAGACAGGTGTGACTCACCTTGAAGAAAGCGTGGCCGTGGCTGGTGAGCAGGGCGTCGGAGCGCGGTTTGTTCTTGCTGTACAGGGCATACATTCCAAACTGGTCTTCCTGTCAATCAGACACGCTAAGACTGATTATTCTTAATTCTTCTGCTCGTAAACACACTCACACCCAGCTCATTACACCCATTCATCCTTGCTTTAGGACACTGTAAAAAGCAACAACAAGAGGATCGAGCCAGACATCGTCCTGCTTGAGGACGAACCTCACATAGGGCTACATCAGACTTCTCCACCCTGAGAACTAACACCTTTAGAATTTCATTTCAATCTACAAATTCCATTCACAAATATCATGACACACAAACAAACTGCCATGATAACACAAAGACTAGCTCATACACAGCATTACAGCAAACAAAAACCTAGGCAACAGGCCAATCAACAAACAAACATTACGAGGTCTATGGAGGCTGTATGTAGGTGGGTTATGGAATTTACATATTGTATGATGCCTGTTTGTGGGTGGTGTTAAGAAACCGATGTATCCTATGAAGCCTGTATGCAGGTGGGTTATGGAACTGAAGACTTCTATGACGCCTGTATGTAGGTGGGTTATGGAACTGACATGTGGTATGAAGCCTGTATCTGGGTGGGTTATGGAACTGACATGTTGTATGAAGTCTGTATGTAGGTGGGTTATGAAAATTATGTAGCCTATGAAGCCTGTATGCAGGTGGGTTATAGAACTGAAGACTCCTGTTTGTAGGTGGGTTATGGAACTGACATGTTGTATGAAGCCTGTATGTAGGTGGGTTGTATGATGCCTGTATGTAGGTGAGTTATGAAATTGATGTAGCCTATGAAGCCTGTATGCAGGTGGGTTATAGAACTGAAGACTCCTGTGACGCCTGTTTGTAGGTGGGTTATGAAACTGACATGTTGCATGACGCCTGTTTGTAGGTGGGTTATGGAACTGACATGTTGCATGACGCCTGTAAGTAGGTGGGTTATGGAACTGACATGTTGTATGAAGCCTGAGGTATGAGGTTGGTTATGGAACTCACGTGTTGTAGGAAGCAGGAGCTAACAGATAGTGGAGAATGCACACACTGCT
Organism: Parotocinclus maculicauda; assembly: GCA_034780255.1. Taxonomy (NCBI): domain Eukaryota; kingdom Metazoa; phylum Chordata; class Actinopteri; order Siluriformes; family Loricariidae; genus Parotocinclus; species Parotocinclus maculicauda. The sequence continues at coordinate 12,067 of JAUZSU010166983.1, read as the reverse complement.
CCAGATCCTTGAGAAAGTACTGGCTGTGGAAGTCGCACAGCTTCTCCAGGTTCCCAAAGATGATGCTACGCTTGCCTCTGAGATCCTGAGGCAGGTCCGGTCGCTCCATCTCCGGAAAATAGTGTTCCATGATGTAGGACAGAGAGCGCACATACTCCCTCTCGGTCGAGATCATCTCATCCATGATGTGCTGGATTTTGCTGACGGGGGAGGGGAGACGACATGGAAAACGTGTCAAGACAATATTCAACCTCCATGGTCTGTGTGTGTTCTGTTTTATATCGGGTGATCGGGTGGAGAAGCAGATATAGAGGAGATGTGTGGATTATCGACAGACCTTTAAATACTGAAAATAGACTAAAATGGATAGATTCAGCCATTTATTGGTATATCTGTCCCTATAACCCCATCCTTATCAGCTCATTCCAGCTATCTATCTCCATCCATCAACTGTATTCATCAGCTCTAGCCATCCAATTCTCGAGTCATTCTGTTATCTTCTTCCACAAATCCACACCCATATTCATCCATACATTCCTATCAATTCAAACCAATCAATCAATCCATCAATCAATCCACCACTCCATTCATGTCAGAGCAGAGTGTGTGTTTGGTTCACCTGCTGTGTCTTTTGCTCTCCCCTTCCCCGAGTCTGCAGTGAGCTCTGGAGGGTGAGGGGAGGCTCCTGCTCCTACCCAGCACCGGACTCTTTAAATGGGGCCTCAGCAGTTTTTTCTCCACACACACATTTTTGCTGACCTCCAGCCCTTTTATGTAGACCCCTGAGTAGCCATGGTGTCCGAACAGGTCCGAGCTCATCGTCTTCTTCATCATCTTCTTGAGCGGCGGCCTGCGGTGCCTCGCTCCCGGTTCCGAGCGGCAGGAATACGACGAGTCCACCGTGCAGTCGCTGTCCGTGTCGTCCAGGGGCAACGGGGAGTGCTTATCGTGCTCAGGAGGGAAGAGAAAAGGCGACGCGGGGAACAAAGGGCTGCTTTTTGAAAACGGACCCGCTGAGTGCGGCTTCTCGTCCTCGAACTCAAACATGGGGGTGACCTTGATGTCGGGAAGAGAGCTCCTGTTCTCTCCGCCGTGTAAATCCACAAACTTTGCTGGACTTTCTGTGAACGCGCATCCAGAGGATGGGCCCATAGGAAAGTCGGGCGCCGGTATCAAGGGACCATGAGGCGCCCCGGCTCTCGCTAGCACCTCCTCCAGCTGCTTCCTGGTGTCCTGGCACTTCATCCAGACCAGGTTCCAGTGGCGCAGCTGACGAGGGCTGCCCAGGGTGGCCACCGTCTCGTTCAGGGAGCTGAAGTTCTCCAGGGAGAACTTGGTGGCCTCGCTGTGGTAGTCCCGCAAAGCCTGCAGAACTTCAGCAGAGAAGCTCGCCGTGCTGTCGTCCAGGTTTAGGCGCTCGAAATAGTCCTCGCAGTGCGCCATCCACTGCTGAGCCTGCAACCATAGAGGTGGTTAGAGCGTCGCTTCACTGGTTCATGGTTTAGTGTTGCCGTGTGTTTACCGAGTCGTAGAACTCGTAGAGGTTGATCAGGATGTCCAGCTCGTTCCTGCGTGTGTGCGCTCGCTGCAGAACTGAGCCGATGCTCTGTTTAAGCTCCAGTAATGCGGAGCCGGACACTCGCCTGGAGTCCTGCACCAGCACCGAGACCTTCTTTTGCTGGAGCTGAACACGACACAGAGGGAAATGAAACTTAAGGCTTACTGGAGCACCATTCACGTGCATTCTGCCACCTGTAGTAACTCTGCGTTTTTAGATTTAAGATGTGCAATATTAATGAAAAAAAAAGGTTTTTAACAATACTTTTGAGCATAACATCCCATCCAAGATCTCAAACGGCTGAGCACTGGTGTGTCTAAACGTTTCGAGACGTTCTAACACTGATTAGACCTCGTATTATGCAGAGAGATTTTTTTACCCCTGCTTCCTCGGTGAACTGGTCCAGGCTCTGTCTCATATCTTGCAGAGAACTGAGGGTGAAACTGAGCGAGTCCAGAGGGGCCAAGTGCTTCTCTCCTTCCGCACTGAACCAGCGCTTTACCTGCCAAATCACATCCCGGTATGTGTCAGGATCTCAGAGCAAATCATTAATGATGATAAGTCTAGCTGTTATTACATTAAGAGTCGTCAGGGATCCTGGAGGCTGTCCCGGACCTGAATGGGTCCAGGTGACAGGATGCCCTTATATAGCTTGGCACAGCATGGGTCAGTCAACCACCCGGTATTGGGGGCGTCACCAGCCCGCATATTATTATGCCACTATGAATAATTTAGATTGCATGTTACAATTACTAAAGTTACAATTTGTTAACAGTGGTAAGCAAATCATAGCAACACACTAGTCACGGGCCAATTTAAAGTGACCAATTAACCTAACGCATGTTTGAAACGGAATGTGGGAGACACTACACTGGAAAAATAAACCAACTTTATAATTAATGATATTTTTTAAAATTCAATGACATTATAATACAAATATATATTTGTGGGGTTTTTTTTGTTTCATTACCAATATGTTACCCTGTTTAGTATTTTCTCCTTCTTTAACCCCGCCCCCTCACCTGCTCGACCTCCTCCTCGGTTCTGCGCACCTCCAGGAGGCTCTCGAGCTGCTGCAGGGATTTGTTGGACAGTATGACCAGTTTATGAACCTCCTCGTCCATCTGGTTGTAGAGTGTGCACGCCATGTCCACTGTGTCCCTGCGTGAGCGTGCCAGTGTGAGTGTGACACGACGGAGTTTCGATTGAATTGGCACAGCTGTAATTGGCGGGTGCCGTACCTGTAACTCTCGATTTCGGACGTGTCCTCTTTTCTGACGCGAGCCAAGAAGGTCCCTCCCTCCAGCCTGAGGCGGTTCAGCTGCGAGTTCTCCAGCACGCACTTCATCAGGTTCCTCTGCTGGCTGATGGTCTCTGACACGTCCTGCAGAAACGCAAGCAAACCGACGGTCGTGGGCATGAGCAGGGGTCACTGACCCTCTCCAAGACAGAGACGAGGGACTGATTTGGGAGGATTAACTGTCGCTGTAGGAACAACCTGACAGTGGGTCTGACCTTAGCCGTCTCTAGGCTGCTGCTGGCGTTCAGGACCTCTATGGACCTCTGGAGAGTCGAGATGGCCGAGCAACAGCTGCTGGAGAACTGCTCGATTTTCTGCACATCGTAAACAATCACAGTTCAGCATAGAATCGATACATATATATAAATACTATAAATATTTTGCGGATTGGTGTGTGTGTGTGTGTGTGTGTGTACCTGTCTAAAGTGGACGTAGTGGTGATGGTCGTAGGGGAAAGTGCCGTCCAGTTCTCGCGTGAGCTGAGACGAGTCGACGTGCTTCAGGAGAGCTTTTAAAGACGTCAACACTTCACACTGAGAAAAAAACGCGCAATGCTCAGGGCCAAATCAAATCCCCTTTTTATCTGCTGCCTCTCTCTGTTTTGGTCTCTTCCTTTTTACAAAACGACAAAGCTCATACACTGACACCAGAGGTCTGGCCTTTGTAATGAATAATAAAATGTTAAAATAATAACAATAATAATCTAATATTTTAAATATAGTACCATATAACAATTTAAACAATTGAACATTATTAGAATTTGTAAAAAAAAAAATGTATTAATATTTTGCATAGTCTATATGCACACTACACTCAAACAAAAAATATCAGAATACCAGAATATTAGAATAAAAACATTTATTGTCTTATTGTATTATCTGTCTAATTGTCTTAGACAGAGTGTTACCCATACATGCCAAACCTAATACACACACACACACACACACACACACACACACACACACACACACACAAATAAAATTCAGAGCTGGTCACGGTTACAGTCTTGTGGAATAACTGGGTGCCAAACTGCTGTTTCCAGCCACAGGTTCTTACCATTGACCCACCAGAGCTGCCGTATTCATACAGTATATTTTCCTGTATCTTCATTTCATTTCATACGGCACATCAAAACAGCACCATTGTACCATATATAAGTTTTGCCAAATAGACACGGCTTGGTCCTCAAGCTAAAGCCTTAACCCAGACTCCTAAGCTCTGTGCTTAGATTGGTTTCGGTCTTACTCGTCAGTGGCTTTGTACAGAAGTCCTGCTGAATAAATAAACATGAATGTACTCACTGGAATGGTGAAATCTCGTTCCAGTTTGAGAGACGTCTCCTTGTCCGAGAGCAACAAAACAGAGGAAAGTGCATTGGGTAGAGAAGCCTAATAAAAAAGATACTGTCAGCAGACATTTATGCGTTTAATGCAGACATTTCAGAACACTGGAAATAATCCAAACAGCACCGGATGCCGCTCTTTGTATGGGGCATTTAATTGAGACAAAATATTTCAGGTGTATTTCGCTGTACTTTTGCTACAGAAGTGCTGCCAAGCCAGCTCGGTTACCAGAGCGGGATTTTGGCAGCCAATCATGCTTCCACGTGGCCCGTTTGGAAGGCAGCACTGGATTATCTTTATTTAATACATATATCTCTGTTTGTGTGCCCCACATAAACGGTCGGCTTTAGAGTGCCTCGCTGTTGGCTGTAAAAGTCTCGATGTAGTTTTGACAGCTGGCTGCATGCTTGTCTGATTGCCTGTCAGGCCGAGTCCCGTCTCGGTGCGGCGGACAGGCGAGAACACGCCTGTGGAGAGACTTTTTGGAAAGCATGTGAGGCCGATGAATTTACGCTCCTGAAGAGACGTAAAACGCTCAGGGCCAGTTTGGGTCTGATCTGGGTGTGACTGCAGAGCAGAGTAGGTAAATCGAAAAGGTTAACAGAGCTAAGGGGTGTATTCGGAGCGGTCCAGATCGGGAGGGGGAGGGGTAGCGCGTCGTCTAACACTTTTTAAAGAAGGCAGTATTTATACTACGTTCAAGTCTCGACAGTCCAGTGAATGTAATAAACCGTTTATTACTAGTTTGTGTATGTACTGTTGTTTTGGTTCTGTTATTCGTTACTAGGGCACCATACGGATCCACGATAGAGCCACCGCTGGCAACACATCTGGGTGTGATGTTGTAAACACTGCCAGATAAAAGCGTGTGTGTGTCTACCTGAAGCTGAGACAATGCCGAGACGAGCGTAGGACTGATCTGATGCCGCCGTGAGTCCACCAGCACCGTCAGACCCAGGTCCCTCTTCTCTTTCCTGAAAAAAGGAGGAGTTACTAATTCATGAAATAATCATTCCTAACATCTGACGCTCCTCGTCGAACCCGTCAACCTTCTCTGTGCCACATCGGGTTCATTAGAACGTTGAATGTTCCAAAAACACTGTTTTTTAAAGACTGTTCACGATGACTCCAGCTAAGGGCGATGGGTTGAGTTTGGCATGTTCTCTCGGTGTATCTGGGGTTCTAACAGCTCATAAACATGCCGCTAAGTTGCTCTTGTGTTAATAAAAATTGATCAACGCTAAGGATCCCCTTTTTTTTACCCCTTACTTAAAATGTAGCTTATTAACCAAATCAACGGTATAAAAACTGCTTTTTAAAGCTTTTTTTAGGCCACAAGAAAAGTCACGCTTTATCTCCGCTATACATCCAAATTAATGCAACCATCTAGATCACTTTTCCTAGTGCCATTACTTTAGGCAGCCAGGCTGGGAATTAAGCCCGGGTTCCTGGCACAGTATCACCCACTGTTACTGTCATTATAACTAGTGGCAATTCACTGGCCCAAAGTGGTCACTGAATTGTTGACCCCTGCCAGCACTGTAACAGACTGGCATCCCATTGTGGGCACCCATACCCCTTGCCGAGAAATACAGGGTTCAAAATTAAAGGAAAGAAAGCAGTGTTATTTATTATTAAAGCTTTTTACGTTGTCGTTTTTATTCACAAGCGTTTGTGAATCATGTAGGTTCAGTCCAAGTCTTGGAACACGTCATAGCAGGTTCAAATCTCTAACACTCGGGGACAATCAGGGATTATTTTAAGTGTGTTGATGCTTTTAGTTCTTAAACAAAGACATGGTGTAAGGAAAGGCGCTGACATCACTGCAGGAAACATCAGCATGACCTAAGCAGCGTGTGTGTCTGCGTGTCTGTGTGTGTTCCTCTCACCGGAGCGTTGAGCAGTAGTAACCCAGCAAGCAGGTGAGATCTCTGGAGGTAAAGCTCTCGTCTGTCCACACTCGCTTCCTCATGCACACCTGGAGGACGGAACGCCCTGCCCGGTCTCTGTTACCTGAAATAGAGATGAAAAAATCTATAATAACAGAGAAACACCTGGGGTCTGGAAGAACAAAAAACAAACGTTCCGCTTTCTGTCCGTTTTTAGCGTGTCTGAGAGGGGTACCGGCGATACCCTGCAGACGTGTTCACAGCTGCACCCTTTCTAAGCGGCCCTCCCCAGAAAAAAGCATATTAAAACATACAAGTAAAGATAACTCCAAAAAACGCCTGGGTGCCCCGTCCCGGGTCGTTCTGTCTCTCACCGGGCAGAGTGACGGCTCCTGAGGTGAGCAGCTCGCTGTTGAGCTGTGTGATCGTCGAGGGCAGCGGAGGAGAGCAGCCAGCAGGGGGCACCACCGATGGTGGACCGGAGAGGGACGAGCAGCGGGACGAAACTTTAGGAGAATCTTCCCCGACGCTGCTGCTCCGTCTGGACTCGGAGATGGACGGAGAGTCAGGAAGACCTGTCACACATCAGCAGGAAGGATTAAGCTCAGTCTTCTATACCGACACACACACACACACACACACACACACACACACACACACAGGGTCACTGACTCAAACCTGGGTCCCTGGAGCTCTGAGGAAACAGTGCCAACCATTGTATCCCCACCCGATGAAAATAATAATATTATTATTTGAGCTTCTAGGGCTCAGGCGGCACAGTGGCAATTCAGAAGCCCAAGAGCACAGTGACCCAAACTGAGAAAGGAACCCTGAGAGGAACCAGGTTCAACCTTCCAAGTCCTTACCTAGCCGAATGTAAAGTCCCAACATGCAACAAACACACTGCAACAAAACTGCTGCGTTTTTCCGTTATTCGTCTAGACAAGGCCTCCTAAGATCTTAATCTTGCTGTTCAATCAGATTCCCATTTGAGTTTGGTTCCACTAAAGGATTCTTCACTGTCTCCTCTTGCTGATCTTTGGGGTCTAGACTCGGCTTCGGGGCAAGTGAAACTTGTTTGCTACCTTTATAGAATAGGTAAGAATACAGAATAGATAAGAAATATTTTACGCTCTTGGTGTGAAGGTTTGATTTCCACACACAGACGTGACTTCAGTCATGCGGGGTGTCTCGGAAAAGCCCTCCAAGATAAGACCCGGCTCTATGATCTGAGTCATGGCTGAAACCAGGTGTGCCACCTGCCTCTCGCGTCTATAGCGTGGGCGTGTTTTATCTCCAGCCGGCGTTCTTGTTGTGTTTTTGCGCCCAGAGGGCTTTTCATCAGCAGAGGCTGAACTTTCTCCTGAACCCAGAGCCTCGGGCTGTCTCCTCTCTGCTTCAGATTCCTCGAATAAACAAGACGTTTTTGTTTGTTCGCACGGGACTGTCTGATCCAGGCATGGGCTACACTGGTCCTGGAGATCCCCCTGGTTCTGATCATGCCCCGAATACTGAACACAAACACGAGGGCTGGTGTGGAAAAAGGAAGGTCAGTGTGCAATATCAGGTCAGGTCAAACGTGACACCTTTCTGCGGTCGACCTCTCGCTTCTCTCAGTGCCGCTTCTATTGTTTTTCTCCATTCCCCATTTCCTGAGTCTGAGCTGCAGGGCTGAAACTGATGCACTCTCTGAACCAGCTCAACTTTCACTCGACAGTTGAGAGGTGAGGACCAAAAATACTCGCCCAACTCTCTGAGGAACGAGCTTGACCTTCTGAGGCTTAACAAACAGAACGCCGGCTTAAAATATCTATTTCAATTAGGGTCTAATCTGGTTCGAGAGAGCAATAGATCTAACCAAAGGGATAGAAATCGTCAGGGGTTTGTTCCTGTGTTTGTTTGTGCCTTGGGGTCCGGTCAAGTTGTATAGGCAACTGTTGTACTGGCTGTGCCTTTGGGAGAGGAGGCCGAGAGGGGATCACCCCACTGTTCCCTGACTGGTAAAATGTATCCAAAAGCTTGGAAATCTTTCATTGAACAGAGGTCAATATCAAACTGAGCCAGAGTAGTAAGGACTCTTTTCACAGTCGGCCCTTGATGGTCGCTCACAAAAGCAGCCATTATGAAGGAAGTGGCCATTAGAGAAGCTGAGCAGGTAACCCATACAACACTGAGCCTCTCACAGGTGGGTCACCTGATCTGCCTGCCTCTGTGGGAAATAGGGGGCTGAGGACAAAAGGGACAGTCCGATCAGGAGTGTGTGTGAGAGGAATGACTTCATCAAAGCACTGAAAAAAGCCAGTGTGCATAAAGGGCAGAATAAATTAGTGTCACTCCACAAGCGAACATGGTATAAAGTCACTGAAAAACGTTTTTAGTATATTATGTATTACTAGACAGTAAACGGAAGGTACAATCCCAAAGTTTCTCGTTTATGAACATCCCGTTATTGACCAAGGTGTCAAGGATTCTAATAAGAGATCAAATCTGTCTTATATGCATCATATTCACATGCGAATGACAGAAATCTGGAACGAGCGAACCTGCTGACAGAATCGTCTTAAAAGGCAGAAAGAAATTTTTCGGTAACTTATAAAAGTGTTTCACATTTTCACACAACGACAGCATCCACAAAAATATATAGCAACCTTTTTCCCAAGCGACTCTTTTCAGTCCAAAGGAAGGCATATCGAAACCAAAACATGATAAAGTAATGCTCTACAGGCGCAGGGCTCTATCTGTCAGACACACACACTGGGTCGTCTGAAGACAGAGAATCGAGCTTCGTTACTCAGCCCACGCTACGGGCGATATTTGCAGGATAGAGCGTGTGGCAAAATCAGAGCGTGAAACCGGAGCTCCCTTTCAAAGCCCCGGGCTACGCAATTCAGACGCTGACACACCTCAGTGCTGCTTCCACTTAACGCACCGCTAATATTAACCCTAGACAGGGCGCTGGTGCCACAGAGACACTTTAGAGCTAATGGACCTTGGGCATGTCTTTGGAAACTAGTGTACCTGGGAGAAACCCAAAACATGAGGAGAACATGCAAACTCTGGGCCTGGGTGCTAACCAGCTATGTCGTTCCTTTAAAATCACCGGGACTCGAACCCAGAACATTGTGGTGGCTCCACCTAAGTCCCCTTTATCTTATTCTTCAAGTCATAAAATCCTGAGGACCTGCTCAAACCTCGAACCCGTTCCGGGATAGGATCCACACCCATTATGTCGTACTCATTGCGTATTTTAGGAGGTTCTACCTGAGTCACCTTTGCTTCCTCTTCTCTCCATAGAGGAAAATGCCGCCTCGAGGTCTATCCTGCCGAAACGCAGCGCGCATCCGTTGATTAGCTTCTTCGGAGACCCGCCTCCTGAGGCGGATCGCACTCTGGGACTTTTGTCCTGCAAGCCTTTGCCAGTTCGTTCCAGAGACTTGGAACGGCGCTCCGACCTAGTGCTACGCTGGAGCGGGATGAGGGGCGAGAGGCGGCGCTGCAGGGACAGTGGGCGATTTTGCGGGTTTGCGTCCGAGTCGCTCCGTGGCCTTGGCTCGGTCTCCGCCACCTGCTCGTTCGTTTCCTCTGGGACCGACTCGGAGCTCGACCCGAGGTTCATGGGGTTCTGCAGCGCTTCCATGTACGATTTGCGGAACAAGCGGCGAGCCTCGAAAGTGGCGGAGTCTCTGGACTGGCGCCTTCTGGGCGTACTGAGATCCGTGCTGAAGGACAGACTCTTGCCGTTTGCGTGTCCTCCTTTCCTGTTGCCCTCCTCCACATTGGTGCCAGGGCAGGTGGGTGTTGCTTTCTTTTCAGGCACCACGGCGATGTTCCCGTACGGCTCGTTTTCGCTCGTTCTGCGGCTCAGAAGCGGCTCGGATGCCGTCGAATCGGCTCCCTGCGACACCAGCGACTCTCTGGAGCTCCTGCGGCTGTCCAGCGTGCCCGTCGACCCGTGGGTACTGCAGGTCCCCAGATGTCCGACACCCAGTGTCCGGGGCTGCATGATGCCCTCGCTGGCGCTCCTCACACACACAGGGTTGATCACGTTCCTCCAGGGGGTTCGGTACACGGCAGCTCCGGTGCTCAGCAGGCAGTTCTGGAGGGGTTGAAGGTTTCGCTCGCGCGTCACATCCTGAAGGAACTCGGCGGTGAAGACGCTGGGGTACAGGCACTCGGGCACGGGGATCTCAGCCAGGGCGCGCCCGCTCCGCGCCAGGCATTTGATGACCAGCTTGGCGGCCTTACGGCCCAGAGGGACCAGCTGCAGGTAGAAGTCGCCTTGCCTCAGGCGCACTTTGTGCAATGGGGCGAGCTGCAGGACCACCTTCTCGTGGATGCACAGGGGCCAGCCCTCGTGGTACAGCAGCAGACCTTTGAATCGCAACTGAAAAGAAGAGAGAAGAAGAGTTACGAGGTCAATTCTTATTAAACTTAAACTGGAGATTAATGACGTCCGTGAACAACAGTTACTGAAATCACAGGTGCGTTGAGAAATCTCTTAAAAGCTCTTAATTGCTCTAAGTTATGGCCCAAAGTTACAACATCTGAACACAACACGCCACGATTTAGCAACGCACAGTTACTCAAACCAGGTTCCAGTTCCAGTACCAGTGAACTTACATAATAACACACAGTATACCAAAGACCTCAGTTCTAGGAACAAAAGTACAGGTCTAGCGCCAAAGATTCTAGTTCCAACACCAAATGTTCTTGTCCAATGTCAAAGGTTCTGTTCCAATGCCAGATTCCAGGCCAGTACCAAAGGTTCTGCTCTAGTACCTAATAGTCCAAATCTACTGTCTAAGTTTTATGTTGAGTTCCAAAGGTTATAGTGTAGTATCTAAGGTTCAGAGCAATAACAAAGGTTCCAGGACAATATCTAAGATTTCAGTTTGGTACCAAAAGAACCCAGACCAGTATTTAAGGATTGCGGCAAATACCAAAGTTCTGGTCTAGTATCAAAACCTCCCAGTTCTACCACCAAAGGTTCAACTCTAGTCCAGTAACAAACATTCTAGTTTAGTACCAAAGGTTTTAGTTTGGAAGTGGAATCTGAAGCCTCATACGTAAAGATATTTGGTAATGACTTTCGGAAGTTTGACACTGGAACAGGAACTTTAAAACTAAGCTTTAACTTTGGGTGCAGGAACAGGAACCTTGGGTAATCACCTGAAATTGGAACTACTGGTTCCAGGATCGTGCTGGAGTCGAATTTACGGTCCAGTTACGTCTAGTTTTAATTGACGCTACTCCTTTACTGGTTATTTTAAAAGTACGTATTTTGAATCATATTTAAAGCAAAAGCTAAATACAGACGGCACCTCAATTACTGAAAACACAGAACCCTTTATGGGGGACAGGTCCAGATTACTTTGAGGGGATGTAAGCTGGACAGGATAAGGAAATAGGAAATCTTTCACCGAGGATGTAAACAAGATCTGAGGTCACTGTGACATGATATAACATGATATAGAAGTAGTGACTTCAATCCAGGTGGATTAAACGTAGCAGATCTGAATGCAGGAGCAGGAGCAATTTCTCAGGGGGTTACCGGAGAGTCCCGTTTCGGTAAAGTCCCCCTTTTCTTTCTCTCTTTGGCATACTTGAGAACAATAATGACCTCTGTTTGGGCCTCGCTTTAAATCCGCTGGCTCGATATTTCTCTCAACGTTTTCCCTCGGCGAACAAACGACGCAGCAGAATGCCGCTATTGTAAACAGCGTCGGGTAAAGCACTGAAACCGAATCTATTTCTGCATCTCGAGTCACGCCAACGTTTGGGAATCTACGGAATCCTAACCTGCTTTATCCAGAGATCCCTGAAGAGAAATGTTTTATTCACATGTGCACCTGGGAGGGCAGAGGGTCAGTTTGTTGGCCAGACAGACACTATATACAGTCGATTCCGGTTAATGGGACCACATCGGGATGCGATGGTTTTGGTCCGAATAACCGGCTGGTCTGATTAAACGAACATG
>JAUZSU010166972.1:0-13423 GCA_034780255.1 Parotocinclus maculicauda | reverse complement strand
TATATATATATATATATTTTTTTTATATATTTATTTTTATATATATTGTTTGTATATATATATATATAGAGAGAGAGAGAGAGAGAGAGAGAGAGAGAGAGAGAGAGAGAGAAAGAAAGAAAGAGAGAAAGAGAGAGAGAGCGAGAGAGAGAGCGAGAGAGAGAGAGAGAGAGAGATACAGCAGTGATGTTTAGATACAACATCACTGTCTTATATTCTTTATATGGACAGCCATTACAGGGTAGTATGGAATTTGTAATTAGTTTCTTTTCTAAATGTTTAGAAGGTGCTATGGTATTAAGTGTCATTAAATGTTTTTCCTTTTGAGGTGCATTTTAGCTTTTCTGATTCGCCATTTGACTTTCTCTCCCATAATTATTTCAAACCCAGCATCAAAAGTAGTTTTAATGTCCAGTAACACTAGTTTTAAATTATGATCTGAAAGTTCTCTCATCATAGTAAGAATGCAGATATGTTGAGATTTCATCTCCTTAAACCAGATATTTGCTTGTACTAGGATAACTGGTGGACATTATGAAATGAATAAATATTCATCTACACCTTTTCATCATGCTTTCTGTAATTTTTTCAGACATAAACGTGAATGAGAGTTTGGGACTGCATTATCCCTCATCTGTAACAACAAGTTTCTAGTAAATTAGTTTATGTGGCCATGTTTGTCTGTAAGTGAATTTTTAATTTAATTTGAAATCTCAGAATACGGTGCTATAAACAGTTAAAACTCAATATCAGGGATGTTCATTCGACAAAGAGGTCTAAAATACTGTAAAGACAAAATGATGAAGAGAAAGGGTCCACCCTAGGTATGTTCTGATGAGGTCTGTCTGTAGATCTTTGTTTTAGGAATGATTATAGAGCTGTCTGGACCAGACTTATTATCTGAAAAGTTTCAAGCCATCACTCTAGCAAAGGGTTTTTGCTCAAAACCACATGGAGAGTTGTAGATTAGTGTGGAGTTTTATTGGCCATCTGCTGGAGAGGAAATATGTTCAACAAGAGTGTGAGTGATAAGCCTATTTCAGCCGAGAAAATTAAGACTCTATTTCTTTTCAATGTCAACATGTTCATAAGTAAAAAAAAATAAAACATTTGTCTTTATTGTTATGTCTGTTTGTGTTATAGGGAACTTCTGGCTAAAGACTTCACTGCAACTCACTATGAAGACGACCACCCGGTCACCCACACTAACAATTACGCAGTAAGCAAGCCTGGTATTTTCATAAACTGTCTGTCACCTTGTTTCTTTTCTTTCTTTAACAGCACTCGCCTAAGGGGATAACTTCCATGCTAGGCCACATGATAAAATAATCCTCAAGACAACGACACATGATCTACGCTCTAACCGCTCATTTGCATTTTATCCATGAATATTAAATGCTTGAGTCGGACAGAATAATTTTTCAGATATTGATGTGTTCTGAAGAGCAGCAAACATCCGTAGATTTTACCCCCTCTCCTTTTTCTTGCTGCCAATCATGGTTTTATTGGGCTATTTTATAGCATGCTTGTGCAGAAAAGGTGTGACAAGTCACCGAGGTATTCCCCTATGTTGGTGAAGTGTAAACCACCAGTTTCAATTAAAATGGGAACTTTGCTTAGAGTGCAAGGTCTTGCCTTCCAACTCTTGCAAAAACGTATATTTTTAGTCTCGGTGCAGCACAAAGTGGCTTTTTTGTTGTTGTAATATCTTGATGTATATTGTATCCTTACGTATATGTACATAATATTTATTACTTTTCACAATTAATGCATCTTTATGAGAAGATTAAAATTTGACTTCAGTTCAGTTCAGTTGTCTGTATGCTGTACAGTTGAAATGGCGGCATTTTTCAATTTAATTTGATTTGCATAGCGTTTTTTTACAACAGAAGCTTTACATTAATACAAAGCAGCTTTACATTAATACGTAACCATTGTCACAAATTAGCTCTGAACAGTTAAGAACTTCCAGACCAGAACAAATACAGAATTTTCCCTAAACCTCCAATTACTTTTATGTTAATTCTTCGTTCAACTCTATGTTTATTCAGTTAATTTAGTTCAGTTGGTAGGTAGGTAATTGTATTGTATTGGTATTGTCCCTAATGAGCAAGCCAAATGGTGACAGTGACAAGGAAAAACTCCCTAAGATTCAGAGAAAGGATCCTTGAGAGGAATCAGACTCATATCATATCATGTTTGTAGTCTGTACCAAAGTGTATGCAGGACTTCAAACTAATGGCCCTAAAAGCACACCGATCTTTATTTCAGTCTTTGTGAGCTTTAGCATATCTTTTCCTTTTCACCCTGTTCTCTTTCAGAAAAAAAAATATCAGTTTCTTTGTCTGTTATATAATATTTCTTCATAGAATTATAGGCAGCCATTATACCATTACTGAGACAATGGTACATCTAACCTAATGGTGACCTAAGACTTTTGCATGTAGTTCATAAGTACAATATTTACTATTGTGTCTGAAAACGATTGCATAACGTGCAATTTAGGTGTGCATAATTTAACGTACTGTGGACGTCTGCAAATACATGAGCCACTGTCAGAATCACTGAACCTTCCTTACAAATAAAGAAAGGGAAAAATACAGAGTTGGAGTGCACTCGTTGCCTTCTTAAATCTACCTACACCCACCACCTTTTATCCCGTGATTAAAACTGAGGTAATGCACCAGAAGAAACGTTGTGATACAGTATAAACCGAGGCTGCTGAATTTATGCTAGCATGCGCTGGCACATGTGAAAAACAAGTCCCTGCTCATTAGAGAAGCCCTGTCCAATCAACAGATAACAGCGAAACAGCATGGCCTTCAAAAAGTGCCTTGTGCCACCATATTACATTAATGTCATTAAAATTGTTTGTGTGTGGGGGGTATGTTCTGATTTGCTCTAGCCATGCGGCTGAATTTATGTTGCCACACAGCGAGTTGAAGAAGGAAATGAGAGAAAATGATTCAGTGCAAGGGACTGACTAACAGGAAACAGAAACAGGAAACAGAGAATCGCTCCCAAATTAGCTTCAAATGATGTCTGTTAAAACAAACTGTTTGCAGAATATCAGAGAGCATATAGATCTTAATCCATTCATTAATAATCTTAAACAAGCATGTAGTTGGACATTTTGATCTCTTACAAATGCGCTTAATAATACAAATACATTATAGATAAATACAGTAAAAACTAACGAAAAATACCCCTAATAATACAAATACATTATAGATGGTCTTACCCCCTGCAATCTCTGAGTTTATTAATGTATCCTCTTCAAATAAACATCTATTCAAAGTATATAAAATCATACCTAACCCACACCCAAAAATAACAGTGTCAACCAAAATATGAAAAGAAAACCTATCCATCACTCACCATAGAAATGTATGGATGCAAATATGCAAAGATACTGTAGCTTCCATATATACCTACAGCTCATAAATTACAAAGTGATTCACAGAACACGCTATACTGAATAAAAATGTTTAAAATGGGATTCGCTTGCACTGCAATCTGTTCATACTGCACACAGAAAACCACAGATAATTACATTCACACCACGTGACACTGCACACCCATAAAGTATTTCTAGCAAGAAATTATTAGAGTATTAGAAACATTCTTAAATATTGCATTTCCATATCACCGGAACCATATCTGCTAGGAGCCACATCAGCAACCAGTATAACAAGTGAAAATTTTACGGCACTTATCATGGCACTAACCGTCAAACGAGACAATTATATTCATGAGGAAGTCCAAAACCAGCATAATAATTGGTCACTAATGGACCATATATGTATGGAAAAAGATCTGCTTCCTACACAAAACTGATTCTTATATAATATAATAATAATAATAACTAAATTAATTCATTATCTAACGCTTAATCCACACGGGTTGCGGGCCAGCCGTTGGCCACCCGGCAACTCTGGGCACAAGGGCAGGAACAACCCTAGACGGGGCGCCAATCTGTCGGTGCGCACACACACACTTTAGAGACACCAATGTACCTAACATGCATGTCCTTTGGACTGTGGGAGGAAACGGGAGTACCCAGAGTAAACCCACGCAGACACGGGGAGAACATGCAGACTCCACACAGAAAGGACCCAGGCAGCTCCACCCTGGGATTTAACCCGGGACCTTCTTGCTGTGAGGCAGCGGTGCTACCCACCGAACTATAATAACAACTATTATTCATAATGAATTACCAGAAACATATGATGTTAAAATTATTATTGTTATTACTGTTATAATCTCTTTTCTACTGGTGGTGGGGGGTGTGCTCCATAAGCAGATTCTTTCAAATGTATTACTATTTATGGTGTTGGTTTAATAGGAAATTAGATGTTTCTCAGGTTCTCAGTACTGAGTCGTTCGTATATGTTGCCAAATCCTATTCAGTGTGCACTTAATTTACTGGCATTAAGCAGATCAGGAAGTACATTGTTGACCATCGACTGGCAGTCATTATTTCATTTTGAGTGCTCTGTCAGGACTCTTTTTTTAGGAAACATCTGCCTCAGCTGTTACAGGAAGTCATTGCAGGACGGCAGCTGCTAACTGCAGTCACATGGCTCCGTTTCAGTTCTAGACCCAATTTCCTGATCTTTGTTAAAGTCATGAGCAATTCTTATGTTTTGTAGGAGAACATATTACATACAGGACTGAACGTCATGCTCTGCTTTCACAGTAAACCTGTAGAATAACAGGATGTGGTACTCATTTTAGTCATTACAAATTGCTAGCAGGTTAACTCCAAACTGAAAATTGAAACAGAATAGTTATTGACCCTCATAGCTAAGTATTTACACCTGGGGTTTTTCTAGACTGCTTGTTACACTGGGGCACACACCGAATTTAGATGGGCACAGCTGTAACTCACTGCTTTCCAATCAGTCATCAGAGGCACAACTGTGCATAAAAATAAGCCTGTTAAATGCTAAATAGATTAAGTGATTTAACGTCTGGCATGGATAAGAAATGAAGAACAAATTAACACTATAGAACGCTTTATTAATTGCAGTGAATTTGTTTATGCATTTGCTTTAGATATCTCATATGCACTCTTGGTAGGTTATACCGTTCTAAGTGGCCAAAACATATAGCTATGAGCTATATGTTTTAGCCACTGAAAGTATTGGCCGCTCATGCTTTTGGAAAGATGCTTTGCATTATGGGAAATATAATGCCGTAGTCAATTTGAGTGGCATGCAGTGCAGTTTTGCTCAGTAATCCAGGATAAAATTGCTTCTTAGCGCTGTAATTTTAGTGGGGCACAGGAACATTTTCCTAAAGCACATGCTCCAGAAAAGTGGGCCCTTGATTTACACAATCTGCCATGGTGTGTACACTGTTTAGAATCCATTTTCTCTGATCGGTCATATTGTTTGTAGGTTATGTCCACAAGCCCTTAAAGAATGTAGACATTTTAAATTGGTTGGATTTTAGGTGTTAACTAATAACCAATAACTGCATTTATGTTCTTGCTTATGTTTAGACAGAGAATTTATTATTAACTGCTCTACATTGTTTTACCACTGTACATGACATTTGTACATTTGAAAGATTTTCTTTGAATATTTACAAAAATAGCTGAATTTTGGAAGGATTGGCCATCTCATTTTTAGAATAGGAAATTGTAAAGTGAAACAGGAATGTTTCCATTTTTGTTTTTCTTGTATTGAGAATCTGTGACCCCGTGTTAGACGTTTTAACATCATAGCCTCAAGTGAAAGCTTTTGCGAGTCTTTAAACATCATCGCTGATGCCTTATTTTTAGCACGTGGGTGTGCAGATTCTTTTCCCTTCCCGTTAAACTGTTTTTAAGCATGCACTGACACTCACCAGCCACTTCATTAGGTACACCGTGCTATTACTGGGTTGCTTTGTTTTTTGGCCAAGGTGCTAGAAACATTCCTCAGAGATTTTGGTCCGGATTGAAATGGTGTCATCATGCAATCGCTGTAGATTTGTCAACTGCACATAAAAACACATCTCAAAGGTGCTCTTTAGGATGGAAATCTGGTGACTGTGGAGGCCATTTAAATACTGTGAACTCAGAAGAAGGAACAATCTGGATGTACTAAACAATACTCTGTTGGTATTACGGTGTCTAGAGTCTATCAAGAAAACATCCCTCCACACAATTACACCACCCCCACCAGCCTTAATTGTTGACAGAAGAATGGATGCATTGTCTGGCTATTCTCCTCTGGCATCTAATTCTTCGTCTCTTTTTCTGACCATAATCTACAAGCTCTAGACTCTACGTGAAAATCCAAGTAGAAACACTCAGACCAGCCCATCTGGTGCCAACAATCATGCCTTCTTTTTCATCGCTAAAATCGTTATGTGTGCATCTTGGTGAAATTACCAGAATGCACTGTGGAAAGAATACAAGCCAGCGGAGGGATTGGTAATAGGTAACGATCTGGTTTGAAACTGGATGGAGCAGTTATGTGACATTAATTTAACACGTCATACCTACCTAAATGTCGTTACAGATCAAGCAGTGTTTGCGCTGATCGTATATATTAGGAATGCACCTATGATCCTGCATGAACAGTGCTTATTAAAAAATATTATTAAATACTTTAAAAAAAATGGCAATGAGATGTCACCAGCCCTGATAGCCAGTCAGTGTCTCCAGTGACCATAGATTTGTGTGTTGGCTGAGCATGAGAGGAAGCACCTTGCTTTCAAATAAATGAGCTAATTTCATGGTCTGGTCGGTCCAACAGTCTCTTTAATAGTTGAAGACCAGCGCTCATGCGCAATTTGGACTTGTAAAATGTAGTTGGTGCCATTACTTCTAACTGTAAGCAGAAGCCACGAGAGTTTTCATTAGGAGAATTGTGTCCAAGAGCATATATATATATATATATACATACATACCATACTACTTTACTGTTTTTCATTCCAATCTTTGAGCTTTAGCATAACTTAGCCATCTCACCCTGTTCTTTTTCTGAATAAGCATTTTCTTGGCTGTTACCCTTCCATTAAGACCATTCCTGATTATGTTTCTTTGGACTATAGAATGGCCACACCAGGGGCATCCTGATATAGCTGCCAGATGCTTCTGTTGCTCAATGTAAGGCGAGGTCATATTAAAAACTTGAAATTAACCTGCTAAGGCTGCTTTTTTCAGTTTTGTAATACTGCATGCAATGTCCTGTGGTTTCAGGTTGTATTCTAATAAAGGGACTGACAAATGGTTCACAAAAATTAGAGGACATTTCAAAAATGAAATATCCCATAATGAAATGTCTCATATTTTTATACAATATATATTTATAACATAACAAGACTTAACTGTATATATAATGTTTCATTTATACAATTTAGAGAATTCTCATTTGGCGTGTTCTCTCTAGATATATTTCTTTTGAAGTGTCACTTTAAGGGAAAGATTTTTTAATTCCACTTCTTGAATAATCTAGGTTTGTGGTGTCTGATATCAGTCACAAGTGGCCAGTAAGCAGCAGAGCTCATTTACCTAATTACCTAATTTTCAGGTTTATGGTACCAGAGCATGGAAACTCGACAAAACAAGCTTTGACTTTCTCTCTCTCTCTCTTTCTCTTTCTCTGTCTTTCTCTCTCTTTCTCTAGGATCATTGTTTCTATCACGGGGTTGTTAAGGACCGCTTCGAATCATGGGTTGCTCTGAGCACATGCTCTGGAATAAGGTATGTGCTGGATGTATTAATTCATTTGATTGATTTAGGTCAAAAGAAGACTACAAGAGTTCAGTTCATTTAGTCTTGTGTCTTTGGAATGTGCCATTAGGAATTAGCCCAGAAAATGCATGAACTGAAATGAAAAGATTGCATTATTGTCTGCAATTCATGTGATTGTTTACGCATTACTTGACTTAGTGTCTATAGAGTGAAAGTTTGTCTGTGAATGTGCATCTATGTAGGCACCCGTGTATGGGGTACATTAATGTCTGTACGCATGTGATTGTCTGTGTGTTATATAAATGTGCGGCTAGGACTGGGAATGCTGTACAAATGCTGCTCTTTAGTAATGTATGTTATGTAAATGTATATAACCCTATATATAACCTAGACATTGCACTGATAATTTCCTTTCAGAATTTGCAAATTGACCTTTATATCTAACAATACACAGAAGTACAGACACTAATGCATTTTGCTTATTTATGTGGTTTTTATTGCAATGCTTGTATTGTAAATTCTGTTCCATGGCACTGTACATAAAGAATTATACTGATTTAACTTAGGTCATAACTATTGAATATTTTAGGAGATGGTGTGGGCTTTGATTCATAGAAGCAAATGTAAGCCCATGAATGTCAAACTTACCCCTACGCCCTTGGCTGTGTTCAATAATTGGTTTGAAAACTGCATGGCCAGCAGTCTCTAATAGACCTTACAGTGAGTATACAGTATATGTTTAGCCACTGAAAAGTCATATGACAGTCATTAACTCAGTTAGGTGCAACAGCCTCTGGCATTCGTATTGTTCATTATGTGTGAGTTTTGAATGAACAGTATATCGAATGTTTGCTAGATTGAGCTGAATGTTAAGTCGGCGCCTTACAAACAGGCTTTCTTCCAGTGCTTGAAAACACTTTGTAGTAAAATTGTCTTGAAAAGGCTCAAAACGTACATCACAAGTCAGACTCATGAAATGCATAAGAAATACGGAGACTTTGTTCACAATGATGGAGGACATGCGCTGCACTAGTTGTCATTCATCAGATATCCACTGTGTGCTTGCCAATTTTCAGACAATTAGAGCATGTTTAATAGACGTATCAAAATGACAGCATTATTAAGTGCAAACCCCAGGAGCCTGTATCTCGAGATGTTGTGAAAGAGATTTTCAATTTTCAAAGGTCCTAGTTGAATATTAATAGACGATGTTGAAGCCTTTAATAGAGCCAGAGAGTATGCATTCATTTAAACATTGTCAACCTCTGTAAGGAGATACGTTTTGTAATATAAAATCTATTTTAAGAGATACATTTACATCTGACGGAGGAAAAAAATCACTTTGAAAACATGCATTAGTACCGATTTCATCTTTCACTTGCTGTATAGACAGTCTTCAGTCTTCTGGGAAGGCTTTCCAACACATTTTGGAACATGTACATTTATTCAGTAACAGAACATCAGTGAGGCCTGGTTTCCAGTCTTTGTTATAATTCGTCCCAGGAAACATTATTTTACTTTCACTGAACTGGCATCAGACAACCCCAGATTCAACAGTCACACTGCCACATGTCAAGGTAAAATTAATTTCTATAGTGCTATTTACAAAGAAGCCGTGTCTCAAAGCAGTTTTACAAATATCTAGACCTAGAGCCAAAATTGAGCCAGACTAGAATGACATTGTCAAGGAAAACTGTTTAAATGCAATAAAAAAGAAACCTTGGGAGGAACTCGTTACGGCGGCTCCAGAATCCAATGGCTGTGTGCTGTACACACTTCAGACAATAATTCCAATTGTTTTGAGGGTTTTGCACTTTCTGTTGACTGATTTTATGGTTCTTTGGAGCAGTGATGCAAAAACATTATACTTGTTGATTTATTTATTAAGGAAAGTGATCCGATATTAAGTATATATGAATGGAAAACAAATATGTGAAATGTTAGGATTAGTAGTTAATTTAAGGATGAATTGACTGTCTGGTGTTTTTACTCAATGGGATCGCTATCATTGTTGTAGTTAAAGTACAGGGGTCTGTCAAAGTCTGATCTTTAAAACATGTTTGTGGCAATGTATGATGCATCATGGTATAAATAAAAAAAAGCTTTCCATGGACCTTAGGAAATGAGTTTACAAAACAAAATCTAGACTTAGGAGTTGTTAATGCTTATTAAGCTGTTAATGATTACAAAACAATCAGTCTATACTTCTCCAGTTCACAGTCAAAAACATTTGGGTTTAAATGAGAAGTATTAAATTTGGTGGAACTCTGCATTCTAGTGTACAATTCTTATCCCGTCTGTAAAACATGGTGGTGGTTGTATCCTGGTTTTTCATACCACCATGAATTGAACATCAAATTACAAATTATAACAGGAAATTTTAAAGGAAAATGTTAGGACACCTGTGGTCATACATCAATACAATGAACATAAGCACACAAGTCATTTTAGAAACAAATAATTGAAGAGGAGTTTATTTCATGCTTTGGAATGGCCATGATAATGTCCTGACCTTAATCCAGTAGAAATGGCATGGAATATGTTCCTGTAAAGAATTCTGTCAACTTCCCAGAGTTGTAGCTGTTTTGTATGGAGAAATGGGTTCACATACTTTTACCACTCGTAGATATATAATATTGGAGCAATTTCTTAAATAAATGAATGACCAAGCTTAATATTTAGTCTTAGTATTTAATTTGATTCTCTTTGTTCTGCTTGTGTGAACCTCTGGTGATGTCTTAGGTCATATTTATGCATTAATAAAGGACCTTCTGAAGGGTTCACAAACTTTCAAGCACTATTGTATGCTTATACAGATGCAGTGTAATGTGCACTCAATGCAGCTCTATTAAAATGCCCAGTCTGCATTACCTGCAGGTGGGAAATTCGAGTTATGAACTAGATTGAAGTATAAAATTCTAATGAATGTTAAGTCATTTTAGCTAACTGTGAAACTTCCCTGAGGTGTTAATGATTATAATCTGCATCAAGCATGGTACAGAATAACGTCCCTCTTTTGAGTTTTTACAGCTGCTTCGAGACAACAGCCATCACTCAGTTAATTCATTCTAAACCTTCAAGCATAAACAAATCTTTTTGAAAGTTAACTGGCAAAAAATCTGCTAAATGATAAAAGCAAGGTTGTTGCTGCTAAATACATTTTAACTCCTTCACTGTAATATAAACAGCTAAATCTATTGACACGTTTTCAGCTTGGACTGCAGACCTGCGTCACCGGCCGTCTTAGTTGATCAGACACCATCGGTGCAGACTGGTAGCAACAAGTAGAAATGCTGCTGGAGTAAACACACATCTAAATGACACTCTGGGTGGATGTCCTATGCATGTCCTATGATTAGACAGCGATAGCCACCACAGCAGTTCTGCCCACTCCACTCATTGCCACCTTCGAGTCACACAGAGGCCAG
Source organism: Parotocinclus maculicauda (assembly GCA_034780255.1). Lineage (NCBI taxonomy): Eukaryota > Metazoa > Chordata > Actinopteri > Siluriformes > Loricariidae > Parotocinclus > Parotocinclus maculicauda. The sequence goes on along the minus strand of JAUZSU010166972.1, from coordinate 2,305 downwards.
ACAAAAGACCCTATTATTAAAATTCCACTCAGCTCACCCTGTGTGTTTGCTTGTATGTGTGTGTGTGTGAGTGTGCGAGTAGTTCTTTGTGAGGACCAAGTAGCTATATTTATTTATATGTAATATAAATGTAATATATAAACTGAAAAACATAAAATGCATTATATATATATACAGTCGATTCCGGTTAATCGGACCACATCTGGACGCGATCGTTTTGTTTCTAAATGCGAAGCATAATACTGTAAAAAAACAAGTTCTTACTTAATTCCAGTCAACTTTGAATAACTTATCCAGTGTGATCTGATGCGTTCTCTTGACGGACTGCACTTGAACAAAATCAAGAAAGAGGTGGGCGTGGTCACCTCCCGCTGGTTTTGCTTTTGTCAACACAACATTCCGGATTTCCTGACCTTAGATAAAATATAAATTCTCCCGGCGATCACAGGAATCCTCCCATATCTCGCTGATCCGCTTTTGCTGTGGCTAAGTGGCGACTTGTAGCTGTTTTTTATAGTAAATGGAAATGTTAGTCAAAGACCTGTAGGTGGCAGTAGAGGGCTGTGATGCCAGAGAAGAAGAGTTTCTTCGCGGATATTACATCCTGTACACGTTCTTTGGTCCAATTAAGTGGAAGTTTGGTCCAAATAAGCGAATAAAATTACACGTATTTAATAGGATTTGTTTCGGTACTTTAGGATTTGGTCCGAATAAGCGGCTGGTCCCTTTAACAAGAATCGACTATATTTAGCTTTTTACAGTCTTAACTAAATAATTGGGTTAAATGGATCATTAATAATATTTGGAAATACCTGATTTTTGAACAAGTAGTTGTTTGTGAAGAGTTTATGGTTGAACCACAGACACAAAAAAACTACTTTTTTAATCTTTGTAATCTTTTGAAGAGGTTAAAACCATGGGACAAGAAAATATGGCTCCAATTGTATGGTTACAAGGTGTAGTTTAGTTTGACACTGCTTACACAAATCGTATGATCCCCAAATGAATATCCCATACTTTTTGGGAGCAGTGTAGATCCTTATGCATTGTGTAAGATGTATTAGTGCGTACACTTCCTTAACAGACTAAAAAGACTGTAGCTGATACACAACTGATACACCTTCTGAGAGGTTCTACACTGCTTACAAAAATGAGGGGGTATTTCAAATTCAATATTCCATAATTAAATATCCCCCTATTTTTCTGAGCAGTCTATATATTATAACATTGTTCTAAAGGGACTTGTTGATTTGATCAGTTTAAAAATACCCTTAAAAATACCCAAAATTAAAGTCATTATTATAAGGATGATATTTAAAAATTACTCATCTTAAATAAGAACAATATAATGTCGCTACAGAAATGGTGACCTGTGATTTTCCCCTCATGATTTCATCCTGTAAAAACAGTACCGAGGCATAATCATGCTGCCATGTCTGTGACTCGAAAGATTTGTTTTGTCTAGATAAAATGGAGATCTTTGTTTAAAAGGTGATGGTTTTTTTCTTTTTATGTAAAAAGATACAGAAATTGTACAGTCAGTTTTTCCCAAAAGCTGTACCAAATCGTGAGCTCACTGTATCATTAAATATCAAACTGTTTCTTCCTATATTCTAGTTATACATTTATTTTTATATCAATTCCTCTAACATTAATTGGGTTTGTGAACGTTAGCTTGGCATGACTTATGGAAAACATACGGAATGCATATGCCATACTTTAAATTAAATCTATTTTTGTATTAATTGTTTCGTCTTTTTTTAGAGATCACCAATTCCACCCTGGTCTCATCATCATAATCAAAATAAAACCGGTACAAACTGGGATAACAGTTACTTCATTTATAGACAGTTTCAATTATATAGACAACAAAACTACTATACGTTTGTCCCTAAAAAATCCTTGTGTCCCAATAAGCTTAAATCTAGTTCCTTATTATTGTATTGAACTGTATACAGTATTCACCTTTCGCGACCTCGGTGCATCGCGGGTTTTTAAAAAATATTAATGGAAAAAATCTATCGCGGATTTTCGCCGTTTCCTGGGTTTTTGCGGAAGTTTTACATTAAAAAAAAAACAAAAAAAACTCACAAAAGTTACAAAAATATATTAAAAACATTAATTCTAACAATAAAGGAATGTTATAAATCGTTAAATAATATGATTTACAGTAAATAGCTGTTGTATCTACTCAATGTGTAGCTGTAATTATATGACGTGCTGTAGGTTCGGTACGGACGGAGCATGTGTGATACGAGAGTGATGTATGGTGTGTTAAGTAAAGAGAACGTTCCATTACTTCAGC
>JAUZSU010166952.1:0-13424 GCA_034780255.1 Parotocinclus maculicauda | reverse complement strand
ATAGGTGGCTGGTCCCATTAACCGGTGGTCCTATTAACCGGAATCGACTATATATACACATTAAGTATATTATATATATATATATATATATATATATATATATATATATATTACCTTGCAGTAAATTAATTGCTCTTTTAGTGTTCTTTGTTGTTAAACCAAATAATGGCCTTGAAATAACTCAAATGTATGATTTGGTGGGGTCTCTTTAGAGATTGTTTTGTTATCTTTTCCAGCTTAATGAGCATCAGCAACTCCTTTGCTGATTTGGAAGTAAAAAAAAAAAAACTAAACATGAAATCCCCAGTGACGTAGATAAAAGCCAGATCACATTTACCAATAAAGTATTTGGTTCCTGGTCATTTTAAATGATGTGTAAGAACCAGACTGACCAATGAAAGATATTGTTTATTCCACAAAATTTCCATAGTTCCCACACCAAGGCCCCTGAAGTCTTGGTAAACTAAGCAACCTTCCTACTCTATCTCTGGAGCAGAACAAAGCCACTTGTGCCTTAATGAAGTCGATCTTGGACAATGTTGCCCTCACAACTCTTGATATACAGAGCATACATCTTGCACACTAGGCACACATCGTCACTTTGAGAATCACCTGCAGGTCATATAAAATGTAACACTTGCCTTGTCAAGAGCCTATGCAATTTGAGGGGAAAAGAGTACATTGTCAGATCTCCCACTGTGTCCAGCTAACATGCATGACTGAAATGAGATGTCCATTGTTGTCACCATGCGGAGGCTCTCTCATCGGTATACTAATGGGCCATGGGCCATTGTTGTTGCAGAACACAGATGCACTAAAGCTCATCCCGTAGGCTCACTCTGTCATTTCCTCAGAGCGAGCCACACCTCAACACCATTTGCAAAGTGCCATTAAGGTTTGCTGTCCATGTGTGAAATTGTTTTGATGGACCGTGATCATGAGCTAAGAAGAAGCTGAGGCAATGCCTGGCTGCCACTGAAGTGCTTGGTCATCCTGTTCTGTTGGCAACTACTAAAAAGCCCCTATTCAAATGCGATGATTAAATGGTGTGCCTGATTAAACAATGGAATTAATAAAATCTGAACACCAGCAAAGAGGATTTTGTCGCTTGTCAATCACACTAATTGCTCTCAGCACAGCTTTGGCTATTAGCCACTTGAAGGCAGGGTGGAGGAGGATGTGTGGGTGTGTGTACATATGTTAGTGTGCATATAAGTGGCTGGATGGAAGGCACTGAGTGGTGCTTTAAATGGCTTTATTCCAGTTCAGGATAAATAGGCATGTGTAGTGATGGTCCATCCAAATGACTTTACCCCGAGTGGGATGATTTAGAAACAGACACAGGTTGCATTCAGGATTACAGAGTCACACTGTTGAATCACTAATGTCTCAGTCTCTCCCAAACAATTGTTCCATCACTGATAATGTGGCCCATGCCTTGCCAGCCTTGATATTAGCTTGCTTCAGCTAAACGAACATCAATAAGTAAAAGATCAACCATGGTTAGGCAGGTCACATGACTTAGCTCTACCCCTGCCACTGAAGACCCCTGCTAAGAAGAAAATGAAATATTCATCTGCCTCACATCCATAATTCAGCAGGAGGCAAGCAGTCACCGCCTGTGCAGCCAGGCCAGGCAGATGACCATCCAGTTAGAACGCCACAGTCTCACCTTACACAGCATGTGAAACAGAGAGGGTATGCATTTTGCTGCAGGTTTTGAACAACCCAAGGTGGCAATCATGCTCTCTGTCTGGGCTTCTGCTCCGGAGGCATGTGGAAAGCCGAAAAATAGTGCAGATCTGATTTGTCTTTTAGGGCCATAAGATTAAACTTTATAAAGCTCCATAAAGAACATAAATATAAAAAAATTATGAGTGAAAATCAGTTAAAAGTACAGTCCAACACAAGGCTCCAGATAAATGATGAGTGTACCGGCTACCTTTTGTGTGTACTTCAGAGGGAAATCATGTGTATATGTACTTTGTTTAATTTGTCCCTGTATCTCGTAAAAAAGCATGTGTTTGTTTTGTGTAGACAGCACAGGGTAATTAGCATCGTTGACATTGTTCTTGCCTGCCAGGCTAATTTGCCTATGAGGAGGCTTATCAGAACTGGTGTTTACCAAGTGTTCAAGTAGAATCAGGGCTCCATTAGACTGCTGCAAGTGCTCCCCTCTTTGCTATTGTCTATCCTGACGCCTGGCCACATAACCAAGGATCATGTCCTTATTGTTCAAGAACAACAAGCCAAGACAGTCATCAGCAGGCAGTGGGCAGATGGCCCTATTCAGCCACAATAACAATACGAATAGCTCATCCCAGAGTTCACGCCTGCATCCCAGTTCTGCCTGAACCCCGCACATCTACCATCCAGCATCTATTCCCAGGGCAACAGTACAAATAAATTGCTGCCATGGTTCAAAATAAAGCATTATAACACTAACACCAGGTGATACGATTTGTACTATTGTAAAACATACCATCTTTTGCTAATGGAAGAATAAATCATTTGAAATATAAATTTTGAATTTGTAAAACAGAGATAAGAAAATTATTCTGAATTCTATACATTCTGTGCAAGTAGAGTACAATTTGTAGAATTTCTGTTATTAAAATAATGCACATTCAGCTTGAGATGACAAGGTGAATAGTGATAGTAACTGATTTTCCCCTCTTAGTACAGTTACAGTACAATACAATCTATAGCGGGCTTTCTCACTGTACCATTTTAAGTGCATCAGGATCCAACCACTAATCCACTCGTGAACTAACTTTTCCATCTATCAGTGTATGTTTACAATCTTATATATAGGTTTTGGCACCACAAGTCAAATTGAATATTTTGCTGACTTTCTACGTAAAGAGAAGATGACAAAATGCCAACAAATTTGCCATAATTCTGCATCATTAAATGTATCCTGAAAACAAGTCAATTGGGCTATCCGGAAAGGTGTGCAAACATTTGTTCATGCCCAACTGTATGTTTAATTATTTTTCTAAATCCCTCACCCACAAGGAACCAGATGAGCTCAAGCCCTGGGTAAACAGCAGCAGGGAGGTTTCATATGTGACATTAAAGGTAAAACAATTAACCAGCTAAAAACCCTTTCCTTTCCTCTTAACTTCTTTGCCAACAAGTGTACTTATTTCAAATTGTTCTGAATCAAGGCTCTAAGATTGTAAACTAAACTAAAATCACCAACTAATGTTGGGAGAATTATGCTAATACCACCAGGCTTTATTTTTATTGTTTTAATAAGCATGCACTGTGCAGTTTCAGAAATATTTAATAACCAAACAAACCATTTTAAACTGGAGTCTGATGTTTGTTCTTGAAGTTGTCACATTTGAGCTATTGAAATGACTAACTAGTATATGATAAAATTCAGTTTTTTTCACGTTGGCTTGATTTTCTTTTATAATTGTGCCAGATATGTAAACACATTCATGCTTTGAGTCATTCGACCCCATTCCAAGCACACAGTTATCTAGGAAGAACCTCATACATTGCACATACCAGATCTTAATTAATAATTTACACCATGATATGATAATTTACACTTTTTAATTAGCAATTCAAATCTATCTTTTATTCATCCTATAGAATTGGTGTATATAGTTTGGTATGGCTCAACGTTAACAGTACTCCATAGCCCTACTATGCAAATACAATCTATATTCCAGTTCAGTGCATATTTAAAATTAAAACACTATTTAATATCATAATATATTGGTTGAATCTGTGAAAGTGTTTTTTGTTTTGGATACCCAAACTGAATTTAAGGTAAGGCTGATATTAAAATATTAAAAATACAGATTAAGTCATAGGCTGATATTACTGTACTGTAATGTTGTTATTCATAATCATGTAATCTGGAACCCAGTTTTTAAGGGTAAAATATGAAAACCATCTACCTCCAAACGATTAACAGAAGGCCAGCATTAGCTTATTGAATTGCTCATGATGAGCTGTACTGCTTTAAAAGATCAACATGATATGCTGGAGTTAAACCATGTAAGGCTTTTATAAGTCATCAAGACAGTATTAAATGTAATACGGTGGTGTTTGTGAACCCTTTTAGGGTTTTTTTTGCATTCTGTGTATATACGGCCTAAAATATGTCAATGAAAAAAGTAAATGGAAATAACCAATTAAACAAATAATACAAATATATTTATGTATTAGATTCTGATCTTCACAACATGTTTGTGGAAGTGTGTCACAAACAAAGGAACTTTGAGTGCTTTAGAAAAAAAAGAGATGTTGATTCCAGTTGGGCTAGAAAAGGTTATAAAACAATCTCTAAATAAGTTGGACCAAACCAAAGCCACAGTCAGACTGTGTGTGTACTCTGCTTGTATTTTATATGTTGTGATTATATGCTATACACATACCGTGCTGTTATATATCATTTTTGCGCTACTACATAATTTTATGTAATCTATCTTGCACAGTCATAAAACCCCTTCACTGCTATATAATATTCACCTGCCACCACTCCTGCTGTGTACATGCTTTTATATATTTTACTGCACATTAGATGGATATTTGCATATTTATATTGCAGTATACTTGCACTTTGTGTTGATCTGTGGTATATTGTATTGCAACATGGTCATATAGGAAAGAAATGTCATTCTAATTAATACTTGTATATGATTAGAATGGCAATTAATACTTTGTTTTTATCTTTTAAATGTCGTGTAAAAGATTATAAAAATAATTAATTAAAACTTTGTTTGAAATTTGATAGTCACATGACTGTGAATGCCCAAAGGGCACAACACAACAAAGTGAGCAGAAGGTATGCTATGGTGCAGTATCACTGCATTAATCAATGCATAAATTCATATTAAGTGAGATAAGTATTCAAATTAAATCAGGATCTAGTGGTGTGTAGCCCTTTAAGAGCACTGCCTTTATTGCTTCCACTGCAGTTTCCCTGATCCTCTAGACCCACACTAATTGAATAATGGCCAGTGGCAGCTGGCTTGAATGCCAAGAGCCGGTGTGGAATGCAGTCGTTGTACTTTGGCTGGGTCAGTCTTCCCAGATCAAAGCAGAGGGAGGGGACCTCACAGGGCAAATGGAAGAATGTTTTGAAGGGCCCCAAAGGCTTATATGAATTCAGGGCATGTTGCTTACAAGGAACGCAATCTGGATTAATGAGACAACATGAATGAGCGAGGATAAATGTATTTTCTCCCTAAAGCAGTTAAATTAGGGCCATAACAGGGATGTGTTGGAGGATGGAGGAACCACCGGGTCCTGCCAACAGTTCTTCATAGAGGATGTGAACGGGACATGGAGAAATCGGAGAGTGGGAGACGTGGCATAAGATACCTATTGTTTAATGTGGAGGAATGCTTAAAAAGGAAATAAAATATATACGTATTCACAGACTATAGCCACACAGTGTGTGTGTGTGTGTGTGTGTGAAGCACTTTAAGGCCTTTATATACAAATAAAATACACCAAAATACATATTTACATATAAGATAAAAATCTAATTGGGATTTATCCCTGAATCCCTGCATGCGATTTGGATTCAAATTTGATGTTCTTAAAGTTGCTATAACCACAAGTTGTTGCCTAGGTATATGAGTAAAGAATAATTCATAAACTTCTTGCCATTTTTGCTCATGCTGCCATAATTACATCTCTTAATTGCTTCAGATTTGTCAGCACATTTATGCTTTGCATCTGCTGCTACACCAAGTCCCAAAGGTGCTCTATTGCATTTAGATCTGATGATTGGGAGGAACACAGAATTACATCAAACAATTGCATTACACTTACAGTATCTAACCTTCCAATTCAGAACAGCTAAAAGAAATGTCAAGGGACAGACACAGTTTGTCAAGGATGGTACTTGAACTCGTAACCTTCGAGTATAGTGGAACTTTACAGCATACCTTAACCGCTGAGCCACCACTGTGCTGAACTCATTTTTAGAGAACCAGTTTTAAATGTTTTTTTTAACATATTCATTACACCTTTACAGCACAAAAAAGCTGAATGTGTAGGCAGCTGGCACCCATGGTTCCACGTTTGATATAGACTAGAGAAACAGAGACAGATGCGAGAGCAAATGTGTAAGATTTTATTTCAGATGACATAAAGAATACAAGGTGTGAAGCAGGGTAAACACAATGAGAGCTGTGAGGCGCTAAACTATAAACAATGCCATAGGTATAACACAGAAACTAGTAAAAAATGCTGAAATTCATTCACATTCATACATTCATTTATTCCTGTACAGGGCCATGGGAGAGCTGGTTCCTAGGCAGCATAGGTTACAAGGCAGGAGCTACCCAAGAAAGTCCCAAAGGCTAGGTTTTGCCAACACTGCTGTAATTGGGCACTAACTGAACATTCATTTAACTAACTGAACATTCAACAAGATTCATTGTAATTACAGCATATTCCTACCTTACTAGTTGTAGGTCACATCAAATATTAACCAAAAAATAAACATTTTTTCTAATCCACAACTGTTTAAATAAGCCTGTCAGCACTGTAGCCTCAGGTTCCTGTTTTTGGCTAATGGGGGCAGAATATGATGTGGCCTTCTGCTGTTGTAACCCATTTGCTTTAAGGACTGATATTTGTTTAGTTATGATTATCATTATTGTAAAGAGTGCTATCAAGGTGTTGCCAATTCGTGACATTCTATTTTGTTCTGTCATCTATAAAATGCCACAAAATATTTCAAAATGAAATATTTTTCCTTGTGATGCACACTTAAAGAGCCAAATGCTCTCTACTTAAATTCAAGAGTGATGTCTAGCCCATAAGCATATATGTTTGTGCATACTGATTAATAGTTGGAGAAAAGCCTCTGAAAACCATATTATGTCACTGATTAAACCTATGTACAGTTCATGGCCATTCCAGAAGTTCCAGTTTTTGAATTTTAAGATGAAAAGCTGATAATACACATAAATACACATTCATCAGCAAACATAGTCTGAATTTTGAATTTAGATTCTCTGTGAGCAAGTGATACGCAGTATAATACTCGGACTAAATCAGGAAATCAGAAAAACGTCACGTAGCGAGTGACATGGAGCGATGAATGCTGGGAAAAGGTGTGAGGAAAAAGCCGTGGTCATGACAATAATCATTGTATTTTTGTTTTTCACTTTCAGTACATTGTTTAATAAATTATAAGAGCTATTTATTACTTAATTGTAAAAATGGTGCTCGTAATTACGTTATTCAGCTGTAGGTAAATGTAAGTATTTTTATGTAGGCTACACTATGATGTATATATAGTATATATTATACTCCTTAGTTCCCAACACATTCAACTTACGATGGATTTATTGCATTGTATCGCCATTGCAAAATAGGTACTACCTGTATAAAACAAATAATCTACTAACATATAATGGTAGAAAGAGAATACCTGAGTACTTAACCCCCTGTAATTGTTCTTGCACACCTTGTTACAGACAGAATGCAGTTCTTGTTCTTCATTAACTAATATGATATCCTGGTACATAACATAAAGTTACAATTTCTCTAACAGATTAGCATGTAAATCCACTCATGAAAAACTGGCTTATGAAACCAAAGCACAGATGTTTCTCCCATCGCTTGACCTTTTTGTCAAATGTAGCTGAAGCTGCTCAGGTTAATCACTACATCAAGTGAGTAAGAATAGCCAATCTTGATGTAGTGATTAACCAGAGATAAACGAAAAACTATTATAAAATCCCCTGTAAGAGTTAGGGCGAATGCTCTAATCCCTTCAGATGTTTAGGTGTTTCATTTTGAACAGGCATGGGCACGCATCCCTAATGAGTTTAAATATCAGTTCCAGTTTGATGTTTGCTCTTGAAGCATTTTAAAGATCTAAATGGATCAGTTGAACTAAACTCACATACTTATCTTGAGAGGACAAATGGGATTGTATATAAAACAAAGGACAAGTCAAGATTTGTTAGTTCCCTTTCTGTGAAATAATGTAGGGCCCATTTAAACACAAAAAAAAGATATTTGCTAAAATTGTGTTCAAATACAAAAGTATTTATGATATCATTAATTGTTCATCCTTATCCAGAACAACTTACAACTGATACAGACTCACAATCACAACAGTTGTTGGTTAAGGAACTTTCTCAAGGACTCAAAAGTGGCAGCTTAGCAGAGTTGGGATGTGAACCCGGTACCTTCTGGTGCAGGATCCAGTACCTTAACCACTAGGTCACCACAGTACACCTACACACAGTATTATACCTACACACATTTCACAGTTGATCTTTTACATGTTTAGTTAGCTAATAAAAAGCGGAAAGATAAATGAAAGATTAAAGAGCTTGATTGCTATATGTACAGAGAAACAGACAACTACAATGGAATGAATAAATTCTTACTCAGAACTTAACTTTGTCACCACCCACAAACGATATCTAAGTATTAAGTTTGGAAAATCATTAAAATGTCTTTAAGTTTGTGAATAGCAGTAGAATGTATAATATATAATTAAATTACATATCAAGATATGACCATTGACACCCAGCTGGCATTACCTAGTACAGTGTTATTTGGTCCTGGTTCTTATTTCCCTGTCATGCAGATTCTATTGATTCCATTCACTCAGTACAGCTGTTTCAAATCATCAGCTATTAAGAATATTCAATTATGTTAGGTCCTATAGAAAATGTAACTATACATGTGCAACACCACAATGAAATGCATTGTACTGAAGTGTGGTACTATTTCTCCCTCGAGTCAGCTCAGCCCCAGGTTTGTGTGAGTCATTAAATTGCACCAGAGCTGATTTAGAGTCTAGAGCTGATTTGATGGGCATTTAAATACAAGCCTGGAACATTGGCATCAAAGCTAAAGTGAAATAGAGATAAACAATCTGCCAGGTGCATTTTGACTTGTTTTTTTTAAATAAAGCTGACATCCTTGGGGTAATACCTTCATAAAGAAAATCAGATAAGCCTAAGTGCAAATTAAAAGTTGGAAGAAATGCAATTGTTAGGCAATGGAGATTCTGCCTTCTTCTGCGATAACTATATTTCTTCAACTTTCCATCTGCATCTCTCCTGGCCTTGCCTTTGCATTTGCCACATCACATCTGGTCCCAAGCCGGGGAGGATTCTAAGGATTACAAGATTTTCATCAAAGCCTGCCGTGGTGCTTTTGGCTAGCATGGCAAGGCCGAGATCTTTCTTGCTGTGCTGTATTTTTGGTGATCCAGTCGACTGGAACGAGTTCCTGGCATGGGCTGAGATCACCCAGGACGTACCCTTTTTCAGTGCGCTTTGAGCCTTGGACTATCTTTTCTGTCTATGGTCCAATTGCCTTACCACTGTCGCCCTAGGCTTGCTCAATTTGGGATTGGCCTTTTAAGATAGTATAATATTGTAAAGCTGCTTTGAGACAATGCTCCATTGTAAAAAGCGCAATATATATAAGTCTGACTTGACTTGACTAACTATAAATATATAGTTAAATATAAAATATAAAAACTAAATATAAATACTAAGTAACAGGACAAACAGGAGAGTTACAACAAGCAAATGGCATTCAGTGGAATAACTTGTGTGTAAATTCTATTAACCTGTTGTGTTTAGATATAGAGAAAACAAGGGTCAGATCCGACATTATCAGGTGTTTACATATCCAAAATCCAGTGACTGAATGCCATTTGTGACCATTATAGGTTATTTTCAAACCATGGAAGCAGTTTGTGGTCTTCACCTTTACATCCTTCGCATGTGAGAGCATTGTAGTGGTACCCTGAGGCTTTGTCCCCACACACCACACACAGTTCTTCCCCTTTGAACCTTCCCAAGTGTGCAGCATGTCTAGGTCTCTTAAACACAGCAGGGGGTGCCTCTTCTATCTCTGACTCAAACCCTCCATCCGACAGACCTTTCCTCAGTTCCAGCATGGCAGAAGGCGAGCACCACTCCTCTGCATTGTACTGAGGGTAGAAGTGCTGACTGGAGTAGTATGATGGTGATGACATGGATTGTTCAGCTGTGGAGAACTGCATGCTGGGATAGGTGCCGAAAGACAAGACCTCCTGGTCCTGAAGCAGAGGGCCACCCTGCTCTGCCAGAATATCTGAAAGAGGAGGACACCATGGCAGGGCTAAGATGAGACTGTCAGCTTACAAGTGCTCAGGTTAACCGTATGGAGACTGTCAACATGGCCAATACCAAAACAGCAATTAGGAAAAGTACAACACGCAGTCATAGTGTTACTCTCATGCTCAGTAATAGCATTGCTAGCACCATAGGTAACTATGGTAGTTAAAAAAAGCACTCAGATATGATATGGAACTAAATTCTGCTAGATCAGGTTTTAGCACCTAATCCATCGTGACCTGAGTTTATACTAACACATTGATAAAAACAATGCATAAAGAAATCATGTAAAATCCTTAATAAATCATATATTTTACAGTCTATTGTTTATAAAATCCAGGATGCAAAAACGTTTATAGGATCTGTACTCATTACGTAACTGCAACCGCAAGGGTTTAACGAAAGACCTGCCACAACCACAGGGGAAAAGAATGGGATATACTGCTTCAAAACACAAGTAAGACATGTCAACGCTAAACTATGTAGGGCTTAGAATAATTACCCATACACAGTTTACACTGTCATTTATTTACAATAAAGAATGACTTGATATGAGATTTTATACAGTATTTTTTACAGAGAGGTGTTTATCTATCACCTATATACCCTTATTTAATGTTTAACATTAGACACTTTGTAACGCTGCCCTATCCATTTCAAAATGTCAAACTGACAGAAATCACACTGTACGCAATTTAATTTAAACAGTTACCGCACCCAGAATTGAAATGTCACCCGTACTAACTCTATGCACGATACGACGTCTATACATGCTTTCACCAACCTGAAGTCTTCTCCTGCCCAATGAACATTTCACCACGGCCCAGTACAGGTACCGGCACTCTGCCTTTGGGCCAAAAACCGACAAAGTGAAAACATGTTCAATTTATCAAGCTAACTCCTTTAGTGCTGGAAAACCAAGCAGCTATTCATAAAACCCAACCTCTCCAGGATGCCTTAAATCTTGGCTCAGGAGTGCCAAGGGGAACAAAGGTTGCCAGAGTTGTTTATTAACCTGACAGTCACATTTCCTATCTCTATTACACAGTGCCAGATTGTTATGAGCAAAGTTATTTTCACATATGATATCCAGAGAGAGTATGTACTCATGTCTTGGGTGAAATAAAAGATAATAAAAAGTATATGCACTGATCCATTTTTACGTTCCTCATTTTGGTTGCTGGCTCAGATCCTATTTCCTGGTATTATCAAACTGCAAAATGCTAAAAGAGACCATCCTGAAGAGAAATTTCATTAGCCAGTGGTTATACATTATCTTTCTGGTTATGGATGTCTTTCTTGTGGACTGTAGTGGTTCAGTGTTAAAGGCTCTGGACTACTCATAAGAACATTGTGAGAGCAGATTTTTGTACTGTTTGGCCATTAACCTAACCTTAATTGCATGGCTGCAGAGTTGATCTGGTGATGGATCTCTGTGTGGACAGAAGTGGTCAGGAAGGTTGTGAATTCAAACCCTGGCTCTGCCAAGCTGTTACTGTTGGGGATTTGAACATAGTCCACCTAACCTACAACTTGGTAGCTTCATACTAAGTTGCCCTGGTTGAGGATGTCTGTGGTTAAGGCTACATCACTACTAGCACTACTACTATGTTCACTACAAAATCTTATGTTTGTAACTAGTTTTATATAATGCTAAAACACTACTGAAAAGAAAATATGTGACTTACTTGTAAGGCACCAAACTACTACTGTAGTAAGCAGTACCAACGTGAGCAGGTGGCTTCGTCTCTCCTCTCTTCTCACTCTCTGAAAATCTTCTTGAAAAACTTTTTAAACACCTTTTCCTCTTTTACACTGCTTTTATTTACTTTATTCAGTACAGACGATCGTTCAGCGACGGACTACAAGTGTGTGTTGTCGATCTTTGGACTATTTGTGCCACTTCTGCTTCTATCGGCTGTACTATCCCACTCCGAGAGAGAAACTGAGCAACTGGAACTATTTTTTTCAACATGAGGGGGATGAGAGGCTCAACCAACACTCTTTGTGGAAACTATTAGATTTATATACAGGACATTGAAGTGCTAACATCAATTTTTGCTCTAGTATACGAGAAAGGACTTCATGAGACGGTCCTGATAAACATCCAGTGGTAAGAAGTCAAGATTTATTAACAGAAAAAAGGGTGACAAAAATGCTACATTCAATTTAAATATAAATGACGCTGTCTTTCCCAAAACTGTCTAAAAACCAAAATGAGACCTGGTATAAGCGTGGAGCAAAACCGAAGCGACAACAACAGATAAAAGGGGAATATGGGCAACATTGAAGCTTTTGTAGCATCACCCAAACTAAGACTAATTAACAGATTTCAGCCACTGTCTGATTTAAATATAAATGAGTTTAAAAACTCACAGAATTAGAAAAAAACCTGTAGGATTTTGACGCAAAACAGGAGCCATGTAGTCAGACATGAACAGCACACAGACAGTGAATCTGTGCCAACAGTCAAGGACAGACTTATCCTTCTACTGGGAGACGGTGCAATCAGTGATGCAAGCAACAGTGGAATCAAAACATGCAGCGTTTCAAGTGCAACAGTAACAGAGATAACAGCTATGCTCCCTGAGGTCTTGTTAAAACACAAAGGAGTTAAGCAGATGATTTTGCACGTAGGTGCAGTTGATATTGGGAAAGGAGAACTTCCCAACATCGACAGGCGTCGTCTGCTCCAGCTGGACACATGGCTGTCCAAGGTCTGTGATTCCAGAGGTGTGCAGTTTATTGATAACCTTAACTTGTTTTGGCAGTGAGATGATCTGTTGAAAGGAAGAGGCCTATTTCTGAGCAGAGGTGGAGTTAGACGTTTGACAAATAACCTCCTTCATGCTTTGAGGCATCAGAATGGGTCTGGACAGGACCCAGAGCAGCAAATGGGAGAAGAAGTAATGGCAGCAGCACACCTGCCTCATCAGGCAAGGACCCAACTTCAGTAGCACTTCTGACACCTCCACCACATCCATCTGTGCCACAACAGTGGGTACCAATCTTCGCTGTCTGACTCATCACCAGTTTCACAAATTGCTCAAATCTGGAATTAAGATGGTACTGCTGACTCCTAACATGGCAAGATCATGGATGCTATCATCAACACTGGTACACTCCTCACCCCAACAACAACTACACCCACTACCCCCAGGAGCTCCACCTCTCCCACTTCATTTACCAAAAATCTACCAGCTTCACCCCCACAACCTCCTGTTCCATTTACCCAAAAACGACCAGCTTCACCACCACGACCTCCTGTTCCATTTACCCAAAAACTACCAGCTTCACCCCCACAACCTC
>JAUZSU010166932.1:0-13424 GCA_034780255.1 Parotocinclus maculicauda | reverse complement strand
GACTTGTGGCTTTTTTTTGTAGTAAATGGAAATGTTAGGCAAAGACCTGTAGGTGGCAGTAGAGGGCTAGGGAGAAACTCAAGGTTTCGGGTAGTGATGCCAGAGACGAAGAGTTTCTTCACGGATATTACATACTGTACCCGTTCTTTGGTCCGATTAAACAGAATTTTGGTTAAAGTTGAAGCTGGGCCTGGGTTCAAATCCCAAGTGGGTTTGGAAAATGAAGATCAGGTGTTGCTTTTATGGAACCCTGGGATAGACTGGCACTCTGTTCAGGGTCCACATCTATCTGTCACGAGTAAATTCCATGTTAAGACTCCAGAGCATCCCCTTCAACCCTGGCCAGATTTGTGTTAAATGGAATGTTTTGCTTTTATTATTATCATTTTTATCTTACCTTTCTGACCACCCAAAGGCTTAAAAAAGCCTTTTTTAGATACAAGAATAAGAGTCCGGTCCTAAAAGTCCCATAAAAATACCCTGGCATCTCCAGCCACATGAGTAGGTTTATATCATATAGTCATTTACACTCACTAACCTTTTTGCTCATGACAGAATATCAATAACACAATGCCTTATTCTTTCTACTCCAAATGCCAACCGAATCCAATTACGATTAAATCCACCAACCTCCCCAGCCAACATAGCACAACTGTTTTTATTAATATATGCTTGAGTATGTTAACTATGGTTTTAAAAGGCATAATGATAAGGTTTGCACAGGCAGATAACATATAATCGCTGCAAGCTTTAACTGTATCATTCCAGACTGTTTCAGGTACAGTTGGTCTGGTTTCTATAGCAGGAAGACGACTTACAACAGTTTGACAGCTGAGATGAAGTGAAATGTGGGTTCTCATCAGCCAGCTGACCCCCCTCCTCATCACTAGCTCTTTGTATGTTGGGAAGTGAGAACACAGCTACTCTACACATGCTGGGTGGTTCGCTAATCAACCGGATGGGGTTCACAACACAGCTTTGTTGGAGTCGGCAGCAGGAAGCCACGTTGTCCAAATGAATGGAAGAAATGGTTCCCAGTATAGAATAATGAACTGGTATAGTGCAGATGCTGTCTTAATGATCAGTGAGCACTCATTTCACACCCGCTGATGATATGTTATGCCTACTGACTAAAGTCATTTCAACTGAAAAAGACTTGTGTGCCATTGTTTCTTAATTCAATTCTTTTAAACTTAAAAGTCCTACCATCTACCACCAGATAAAACAATAAGCACTTACCCATTAAACCAATTATTTTCACTGATACACATGCTTAACTGTGTAAATGAAATGTCTTTGAAAATGAAAACCAGAACACTTCACCGAGATGGAAAGTGATTTGGAAGGTGAAGTGCCGTGTCTTACACTTGTAATGACCAAAGAATCTATAAGAAATAAAAATTTAGAATCTTATTATGTCAGCTTATGTATTGGCTATCATTAAATACTACTTAAAAGGGGAATCACATTATTTACCAACAAAACAGCCAATGAAACATTTGATGTCTCGTACACAATACTGCTTGATTTCCATTATATTAGACTAGACTCTTCAAAACGTACATTTGCTGGCTGGCCTAACCCAAATAAGGATGGTGTCCCCATTAGAAATTTGTTCTTTTAATGGTTTATTTCTTATAATGTTGCTGGGTATGCCAGAAGACTAGCGACACAAACAACTGTCCAATTTGGTGCAGTTAACACAGCCTTGGATAGGGCTATTACACTGAGACTCAGGAAATATTGGAGAGGACTATGGCTAGCTTTAGTTTTGCTTTGAAGGAGAACAAGTGCTATAAAGAGATTGAAGGGTGGTGTTATGAGGGTCACATAATCCCCCGGAGTGATCCGAGATACAGCTACAGAGCTGGAGGGAGGTGTCACACTCATCCACGTCATTTGATTACTTATAAAAGAGACACTGTGCACACTGACTGGCACATGACACTGTCTACAGAATGCTGTGGGCTGAATGTTTTGGTTGGTGGACTAATCTGAGTCCAACAGTGAGATTTAGGTGTTTAACATGCCACCACCAAGAAAGTGTCACTGCAGTACTGAGAATGAGCCACCACTCAATTAATACCTGCTCTCTGGTGATCTTGTCAGGGTCCTGACCATTGAAGAGCAGAGTGCAGGGGGGCTTACAAAGTATGCAGAGAAACAGAATGACAACATCATGTAAATGTAGGACTACAAAGTAAATCTATATTGTAAGTGACACTAAAAAAACAAACAATGAGTGCAGAAACAAAAGGTGATGTAATGGCTGATCTGTGTATAGGAAGCCTTTATATTCATTGTATTATCATATAATGTAATGAAAGTGAATATAAACACATTTATAATGTGAGTGATTGTTTAAAAAAAACAGCTTTTAAATGCTCTGGTACTGGTGAATGAGAAAGAGAGTCCCACTCGATTTCAAATCTTGCTACATTACGGAGGCAATGATCCTTAACTTTACCTGAATATAAATGAGAACAGTGGCTTCTATTGTTCTCAGACACCCGCACTGTTTAATGGTCACCTCAGCACCAGATTACATATAGAATATGTACCCTATATAATATGCATTGTACATTGTCATCTAGGGCCTCACATTGATAAAAGTCACACATATTGATTTTTATTCAAATGAACTACAAATTTTGATAACAATAATGCCAATTTAAGTAGACAGTCAAATGTAATTTTAAATTGCCTCAAAGATATACTACATTTACGTAATTTAGCAGACAATCTTATCCAGAGTGACTTATAACTGATACAGTCTTACAAGCTAATCAATTGAGGGTTAAGCTTCTTGCTCAAGGGTACAACAGTGGCACTATGTGGTTCAGAGTCCAGTATTTTAACCGCTAGGATGACACAACTTAGCTACTACATGGCCAATACTATGTAGGAATCCTAATGCACAATCCATACGCATTTGGTGAACATTTGATTCCAAAGCCATGGGCATCCATATGTAAATAGTCTCCCTATTGGGCTTTAAGAGCTTCTTTTAGTAAGGCTGAAACCAGAATTTGCCATTCCTTAACATTTGCTCTAACATTGAAAACATGCGATTATAGAGGATATAATTGTATGTGGCCTAATTTCTCATTCACAGACAGATAGACAGATAGACAGACAGACAGACAGACGTAGTATAATTATGAGGTTATATGCTTTATTCTTTTTTTAATTAGACTATTATTATTATTTAAGAGTATATTTCAAAATGAATATGAAGAGGATCCAACAAGAACTGCTGGACAATCTGATCCTGTCCATGTTCCATCACTGTCAGTGTGTTATGGCGATGAGTGATCATACACCCTACTGAACAGTCAATGTGTGACACTCTCATCCAGTTTGACCTGCTTCTGTTCATCCCCATGAATATATCACTTACTACTCAATGACGATAATCGAGTTTGCATTTCATTTGCTTAATTGATCAACTTTCTCTGACTTTCATTTGCATTTCTGATGCTCTTCTTTATTGAAATAAAACAACATGCTTCTTTTTTACCCACTTCAAATTCATTTTAAAATAACCCCTAATTTGTGTGAGCAGTGTAGTTCCTTCAGTCTACTGTCACTCTTCAGCTCAACAAGCTGTTCCTGCATATCAATTGACAGCTTGTTTGCTGTGCACACAAATGGATCTCGAACCCATGCAAAAGAGCCATAATCCTCTTTGAAGTATGTTGCAAATTGTTTTCTCATCGCTGACAGGTGCTCAGACACTGATAGAAATAGAGAGTAGAAATCGCGTGACGTGCCTGCATCAGTGGTGAAGTCTGCGA
Organism: Parotocinclus maculicauda; assembly: GCA_034780255.1. NCBI lineage: Eukaryota > Metazoa > Chordata > Actinopteri > Siluriformes > Loricariidae > Parotocinclus > Parotocinclus maculicauda. The sequence continues at coordinate 9,627 of JAUZSU010166932.1, read as the reverse complement.
GGTTGGGGAACATGTTGTAGTTTCTTCGACTGATGAGCCCATGTCAAGTTTTTGTATAAAAGAATCCACTCTGTCTGTGAGGAGCAAGGCCTTGCAAATAAAGGTTACGACCAATCAAGCGGTCATATATATCGACCAAATAGGACAGAGATGCAAGCCACAGAGTGTCGTTCAGATGCCTCACCAGATCTGATCTAACTCCTGTCAAAAACAACTTCACCTCCCCTCACAGCTCACTCAACCGCTGTAACACCCGTCCCCTAGAGAGCCAGGTGAGCAGAAGCAGCTGTTTGTGAGCTTCTCCTGGCAATGGACCACAAATCAGCAAGTGTTTAGCAGTTGAATTTTGATGTGATTTATAATTTGCATTGTTTGGTTAAGCACTGAGTCAAAGAGAACAGGCATTTTTTTTAGCAGTTAGTGCTAATGCAATGTGTCCATTTCACAAGTGGAGCTACTTGTTGAGTGCAATCTACTAGGCCATGCTCACAGCCTGTCATTTCCCACGCATCTGTCCCAAGCCAAACCATTTTCATGAACAAATATATTGAGGACACTGAAAATGGCTTCTACTGTAGTGTGTGACTGCAGAGGCCTGCAAAACAGGATATCCTCCTAAATCACAATCGCTTGTCCTTACAGAGGCATACAGGACTGCATGCTGTCGTTTGCTATCACCTTGGCACACACCACACACTGAAGTCTCTGATCAGTCGTTACTATAAACCCAAACTGCAGATAAGTTTCATCGTAATTTCGAAGTTGTGGTCCATAGGTTGCCTTGGTGGTTGTTCTCATGAGAAATTTCTCCATTGTGTTTGCTTGTGAAACAATTTAGGTGTAGATTTTTAAAAGTTGTATTTTTAATAAAGTTTATTATTTAACAATGTGTGTGTGTGTGTGTGTGTGTGTGTGTGTGTGTGTGTGTGTGTGTGTGTGTGGTATGGAAGGATAAGAAAAGTATCAGTTACAAGGTCTGAAACCCCATGCTGTGGCAGATCGTGAAAACGGACACGAGCAGCACACATCTAATACACAATTAAGATTTTTAGTGCATATTTTAGTTTATGACTTGATGATTGTAGTTCTTTGTGAGTGAGTGGGTGCATGTGTGTGTCTAGTCGCTTGTGTTGTGTTGCAGCACAGTGAAAAAAGCAGCGTTGTTGTAGGTTTAGTGCATGTCTAGTGCTTAAAAAATAACGGGCTAGGGTTGAGATGGGGATAATTCTTAAAAACTGTAGGTTTATAAGTAATCAGATGGATAGCAGATAGCGAGAGATAGTACAAACAAACTTGTTAAAAGAACTGGAGTGAATGGCACTATCATATGTAATTGGATGGTTATGTAGTAGTGGTGATGTCGCATCACAGGTTTAAAACCCTGTTTTAATTGGTAGATTTGAAATTAAACTGTGGATACTTTATTTGTTTGTTATAATAGCCCAACTGCTTGCCTCCTTTCTACGTGGGGTGAATCTTCTGCTTCTCCTTTGTACTAACAGCCGTCCTGTGCTCGCCCCCAAGGGAGAGTGTACGTGCGCCCACCCGGTTAAGAACCACTCATCTCCAAATTGCGGCTTCTGTTATTTCAGCCATGCTTTCAAGTATCATAACCAATGACAGCAGAATGGATTGTACAGAACACGTTACTGATTCCCTACATGATAATTTCATAGGTCAAAGTAAACTATTTAAGTTCGCAAAACATGTTGATCTATAACTTTAATAGCTTACACAGAGGGCTGATCTTGAGTCTCTCAGGCATTTTCAGTCATGGGTGTCCATAAACTGTTGTAAAGTGTATCACTGTCAATTTAAAGTAGTAGCATTAGTGCTAAATGTAAAGTTACCTATAACTTGGTTAAGCAAATGTGTGTGCGCGTTTGCGTGCGTGTCACGAATTTCCCCCAAGAACATAGTAGAGCCATACGGAAGGGCTGACCATGAGTCTCTCAGGCAATTTTTCAGTCATGGGTGTCCATAAACTGTTTTAAAATGTATCACTAGTAGCATTAGTGCTAAATGGAAAGTTATCTTTAAAATATGTAAGTATAATACAACTGAATTCAATTTAGTACACTTTTGGACGCACCAAGTACTATAACTGAGTTGAGACCAGAACTATCCAAGATAACATAACTAGACCTTACAACAATACAACGCACTAAATTTACCACCTGCAAAATGTGTCTCTACAAAATGCATACATTTGCATTTAGTCTGTTAGCAGAAGCCATAGCGATTAACAACTAATACTCTCTTACAATGCACATAATTGTGGGCTAATGGGTTAGCTAAAGGATCCAACAGTGGCAGTTTTGCTGATGTAAGATTTCAATCCTGGACGTTCTCATCTACTGGCCAGTATTTTAAGTTTTAGGCCTCAATATTTATTCATTGTTTGTATTGTCCAAATGCCTCTCTGAAACCATATTTCAAAATGACTATGAAGAGGATCCAAGAAGAACTGGACAGTCTGATCCTTTTCATGCCCCATTGAGGTCAGTATGTTTTGTCAGTCTTGGGTGTTGCTTTGTCTTGCTTTGCCTTGCAAAGATCCTCAATTCTTGGAGCAATGTTTAATAAATATTCTTAAATTCTTATTCTTAAATCATACCACAATTTGTGCACAGTTACAGTATTTAGTTTTAAGTGCTGTCATTTTTGAGAACCCTGCTTCACACAAATACACTAAATACACACTAAATACTGCAATGTAGAGACAAAAAGGAGGAGAATCCTCATGGTGACGTCACAGAGTTGAGGGTATTCCTGCATCAGTGCTACCCAGAATTTACGAAAGAGGGCAGGAGGTAAATACACTGCTCACAAATATTAGCGGATATTTCAGAATGAATACAAAGAGGACCTTACAAGAACTGCTGGATGGTCTAATCTTGTCCATGTTCCATCACTGTCAGTGTGTTTTGGCAGTCTTGAGTGATCATGCACCCTACTGAACAGTCAATGTGTGACACTCTCATCCAGCTTGACCTGCTTCTGTTCATCCCCATGAATATATCACTTACTAATCAATGACGATAATCGAGTTTGCATCTCGTTTGCTTAATCAAACAACTTTCTTTTAGTTTTCATTTGCATTTCTAATGACCTTGTTTAATGACATAAAATCAAATCATTCTTTTTTAATCGCGTCCTATTTCGTTTGAAATACCCCCTAATTTTGTGCAACTGAAGTATAAATGAATTATAAATATGTGAACTGCTCTGCATGTAGTACCCTTGTGTGAGACAAATCCCCCACAGAGATCAGATCACCTGTATTACATGACAAGCAATAAGCATTTTTCTTATTTAGCAATAAAATACAATTCTAAACCTAAGGGGATAGAATCCATCAGTGCTCGGACCAGCCATACTCAAAGGGCTGTAACAGCCTCATTATTCCTATGGCTCTGCCTTCCAGTAGTGTTCCAGAAAGTGTAAACTGGTTTAACCTAAAAAAAACAAAGGCAGAATGCCTGGAAGGTCTGGAAGAATTACAGTCCATTTCATACACAATCATTCTCTGCAATCTTAACTATAATACAGAGCCACACCTACACAAAATTTGTCACTCTGGAATTAGCTCCACTCGATTATATTTTACCAACAGAATAACTCCTATTGGTTCCTACAGGGTTTTGTACCACAAATGAAACACTAAGTCAGCTAATAGTAACATCACTCTACCACCACTCTTTGCAAACAAAAGTAATATGAGTGTAGCAAAGTAATCCGTTCTCTATTACACTTTAGGTACTTCTCTATCACTACATTAAGCCAACTTAAAGGGATAATCAGAAAAAAGTTAGAAAAATGAGCAGAATTTAGGCTCTCCTGGCCAAAATACATCCATCTTTGCCCCTTATGATCATAGTGAACTTGACAACACACTGAGAATATAAATTCAGGTACGTCTTAGCATAAAGATATGATATCTCTGAAGACCTCTGCAAAAAAGTTGTTGACATCTATCAGTGTGTAATCTGTCAAGTCTTAGCCACTGGAGCAAAACCGGAACTGCTGCAGGGTCAAGTAGCAGGGCTTAATTTGTGTCATCGCCTGGCAGAGCTGCACTCCGACACCTCTGCTTCACTGAATGATAAAGTAGAGTAGGTCAGAATCTAAATGACTCTTCTCCCCATGTAGTGCATTGCATGTAGTCTGGAATAATTGTGTTACACCCTTTATAGTGCACTACATATCAAAGCGGGGTTACTTAAATATCTTACACAAGTCTTCATTGTTATTGATGTGCCCTGTGAAGGGCTTCTCTCACCCCTTGTTTTTACTGTGTGTTGCATGCTTTGGTTTGTTTTTGGGCCAGCATTGGCGACATCTTGCGGCGGTAGTTACTTCCTGCGTGAGACACGCCTTCTAGATCCTAAATAGATCGTGGCGGCTCATTCCATCCCTTTTGCTACTGAGACTGATTGCCACCCAAACACTTTTTAAACTCTGTGTGTACCACTGTACATTGGTTCAAATCCTTGAGGTTTCGCCTCAGTCCACCATGGAACTTGTGTTATTTTGGAAGAAATATATATGTATGAATATATGTATCGTTAAGGTACATTTTGTACCTTATGGTACATAAACATAAGAAACCATAATTTATATTCCTTATGTGTCTAGAAAATGTACAGTTTGCCATTGGTTACATGTTTAAAATCATTTTCACTCTACTAAAAATGTATTGGAAAAAAAAACCTGTGGAATGTACCAAATTGTAACGTTTCTGTACCATTCCATTTCTAGATATTTATGATTTTGCAAATCATGAACTGAGGAGGCAACATGTGTTTCATTAGCACAATATTTTACTGGTTTTCTTCCAGACGAGTCAGGTCAGTAATAAGAGAAGTACTCTTCTATACTTTTATACAGCATCTGGAGAAATTGGGCCTTAGCATAAACGACTGCAGAAAACAACGTTACAACAACGGCAGTAACATGAAAGGGAAAAGACAAGCAGTGCAAAAATGAATCACTGAACAAAACAAACTCTGTTTTGTCATGTACCAGTGATTGTACAGATCGAGTTGTTTCAGACATTGTGTAATTTGTAACTTTTTATGGCGTGCTACAGAAAATCTTTACCTTGATGCTGACTTATATTAAGGGAACATGTCAACATTTACTGTTAAACCTCTTGGACTTGACAATCACGTATTGACAGCATGAAGGTGTTGCGGTATCAACTGTGCACTGGAGAACTGATAAACAATTCACTGACAAAAGGACACAGTACATCAGTGGCCTAGCTAATGAAATCTTATCTTGACCTTTTATCATGTGAACTGATGTGTGCTATAATATTATATTCTCCAGTAATCACACAGTGAAACTACTTCAGAGTCCAGCTTTAAATGGAAACTGCTAGAAATAAAATATGCCCAGTGGTGCGGCTTTTGGAAGACTTCATAGGGAACATTTTGTTCTTCTGCTCAAATAGACTGACAAGAAATTGCAAACAGTGTCGGAATGGAACGTATTCACTTAGCTCGACAATTTTTCTGGTATGTCTGAATTTCTATTCAGCACCATAGACATGCTGAAAGCAACCCACGGCAACAACCTTAGTGACAAACGTCAACAGCCAGCTGAGGCAATAGATGACACTGATACTGATTATCTCAGCCTTTAGAACAGAATAGCTGTTAAGTGTTACCTAAAGGAAAAATCTGATTCACCATTTGATATGTGCAAAATGGTGCCATATATATTAACAGAGTGTGCAAATAATAAATATACATGAAACGGTGCATAGTGACATGATGTGGGTGACTAGAGTACAATGGAATACATCATATCTAGTACATGGTTAGTATAGAATAATGTCCCGACACAGTGGAGACAAGTTGTACCGAAGATTTTGCCACAATAAAAGAGAGGTGAATCACTTCTAGGGTATTTTTTATTATTAAGCTAAGTAAGCATAATCATGAAGCTGGTATAGGCATTTTGTAGAATGTGCTGATTTTAGGTGCTTTGCTGTGTGGTAAATGACAGTTGATTGTTGGAATTAATAATTAATTGTTGTTATCATGTGAAACTATTGATTATAGGTGTTATTATGGAATCTGGTAAAAAAAAAAAGACTAATTAAACATATATGCTTGGGACAGTGTTGGAGCATTACAGATTTTGAAAGGGGAACCTGATTGGCATGTGTCGACCTCTGATGATCTCATTCCAGCAGTACTTGTTTAGCTCTGGAATATATTAAACAGTAAGTAAAGAGTCAGCTCTTGTAAATGACAGGAGTAAAAACAGTGGGGGTTTTCCCATCTACAAAGAATGGAAAGGTCTGTAATGTTTATCGTACGTACACTTCAACTGTGATAGACAGAATCTAAAAGAAAAAACATAAAATCACATTGTATGATATTTAAATAACCAATTTCCATTTTATTGCATAAAATAAGTATTTGATCACCTATCAACCAGCAAGAATTCTGGCTCTCACAGAGTTTTGATTTAAGAAGTGCTCCTATTCTGCACTCATTACATGTATTAATTTCACCTGTTTGAACTCATTACCTGTATAAAAGACACCTGTCCACACACTCAATTAATCACTCTCCAATCTCTCCACCAAAAGAGACCAAAGAACTGTCTAAGGACAGCAGGGACAAAATTGTAGTCCTGGAGATAAAAGAACCATAAGTGAATGGAAGAAACACTTCCACTTCCAGTTGACTGTAAATCGATCTGTGGCTCCATGCACGATCTCACCTCGTAGAGTAAGGATGATTCTGAGTAAGGTCAGGAATCAGCCCAGAACTGCACAGGAGTACCTGGTCAAGAAGAGAGTTGGGACCACATTCTTAAAGATGACCGTTGGTGACACAGTACGCCATCATGGATTAAAATCACGCAAGGTCGCCCTGTTCACTAGAGGTTTTTGGTATAAACTCCACTCGCTGGGTTTGGAAGAATAAGTGCAATCCCAAGAACACCAACCCAACCACAAAGATTGTGGGTAGAAACATCAAATTTGGGGGCGCTTTTCTTTAAAGGACACAGGAAAACGCACCATATTGAAAGGAGGATGGATGGGGTCATGTATCTCTAGATTTTGGCCAACAACCTCCTTCGCTTAGTAAGAGCATTGAAGATGGGTCGTGGCTGGGTCTTCCAGCATGACAATAACCTGAAACACACTGCCAGGGCAACTAAGGAGTCGCTCCACAAGAAGCATTTCAAGGTCCTGGAGTGGCCTAGCCAATAGAAATTCTTTGGGTTGGAGGGAGGGAGGAACTCAATGTTGCCCAGCAACAGTCCAGAAACTGTATATAACACTTATTTCTTACCTACGAAAAAAAAATAAAGACCTTTCCATTCTTTGTAGGTGGGAAGCCCCGGTTTCAATCCCTGGGCGGAGCGGCCTCGGTCCTCCCTGTGTCTGCATGGGTTTACTCTCTTTTCCTCCCTCAGTCCAAAGACATGCGTGTTATGTAAACTGGTGTCTCTAAAGTGGCCCTTAGTTTGTGACTGGCTGCATGAGTGTGCACTATAATGGACTGGTGCCCCATCTAGGGTTGTTCATGCCTTTGTACCCGGAGTTGCCAGGTGGGCACCGGCTTGGCCGGCGATCCCGTATGGATAAAGAATGGATGTATGGGTTCAGAAACACCTAACCTTTCAATGTTTTGTCTGATCTGTGTATATACCCACCATTATTTTGTTTATATTGCAGTTCTAACATGGTTGCAGTTACAAACCTACCTCATCATTTACAAGGTAAGCAAGACCACGATCGAGGACATACAAGCCAAGGTTTGAAATGCTGGACAAAGAGGAAAGTTATTTTTGGAATTACCTAGACCAAGTCCAGATGTAAAGCACATTTAGATGTTTTGGTAAGGCAAATCATGCACAGTTCATGCTCGAAAGCCTACAGGTGTCACTGAGTTAAGGCAGTCATGCAAGGAAGATGCCGGGATTCAATCGATAACTAGAAAAAAGCATTAGACTACAATGATTGCTAAAGTGGGTAAACCCAGTTATTTGGTAAAAAGGGGGAAATCCCTTTTTCATACAAAAACATTTTGAATTGTATAACTTTTTATTTATTTTTCCTTTTCTCATTTTCCTTGTCAGGGTTTCAGGGGCTCCAATGATTATTCCTGGAGAACAATGGGCACAGGTGTAAGCATGCATGGATGTTAAGCTTATCCAACACGGGGCTAGGTAGAGCTTGCTGTTGCAATAGTAGCGGATGGTCATCTCCCTCAAAGACAGCCAGACATGTCTGCATTCCCCGTCTGTGCACCGGGACCCAAAACCGTGTCCCTACAGTGATGGACTAGTGTGTTAGATTGCTACATTTTTTCTTCCACCCAGGTCCCTTTACACAATACTGGGTTTTGGATCAAGATTTAATGACATTCAGTGTAAATACATGCACAAAAACAGCCATGCAGACCGATGCTTTTTTCACAGCGTGGCAATGAAATGTGTGAATGTACATCCACACTGCCATCTAGTGATAAAAATGACAAAATCCCAAAGGAAGAGAACGGCAAACCTGCTCACTAGTAAATAGAAATTTTGTGTTTTGTGTACTTTTTTTTTTTTACAATTACATATTATGTATTTGTAACAGCATATGAATGTCTGGCTTTAAAAATGCCTATTGTTTTGAACATTATATTTGCAAGGTTTACTATTGGTTTAATGTGTGCAGACATCTAAAAAATGCTATTATCACAAAGTACAACCAGGGTTTACTCTGGCTTCAGTGGTTTGACATGTTATAAAAAGTTTTCTACTTATCAAAATTGAAGAGAGAACCCCATGAAAGTTGGGTCGAAATGTGCAACATAAGTCATGTTCACAACATCAAAAACTTCATGCAATGCTGGAGACATCTGGAGCAATAATCTCATTTATGGCATTTAGCAGACGCCCTTATCCAGAGTCTCAACCCATACCATACTCCAGACACTGAACCAAACTGAACTGAACCAAAGAGTACCCCACTGCTTACAGAAAAGAATATTTAAAATAATATTTACAAACTTGGTGGATATCCACTTAGTTCTGAAGATGTTTTTTTTTTGTAATTATTTTAAACAATCAAGGGTGCCAATAATGTTGACCACAACTCTATTAAATGATTAAGGGATAATTTCATACACATAACTATAGACATAAATGGCTAATGTGAATAAAATGTGATCACATTATTAACACATTATTTATGACAGCCCTATTGTGTACTATCACTAATTGAAATAATGGTTAATGGATGTGCTAACTTTCAGTTCTACAGAAAGTAAATTTTGATTGATTAATTGATTGATTGATTAATTGATATTAAACTGAACTGAGCTGAAAGTGCTCCGCAACTTTGGAATCAAATGATGGCCAGACACCTTCATTCTAAAGTGAATGATTCATAAGCGTACTTATTATTTAAAATAAGCATAACATGCTATAGAAAGCTTACTAATGTGGTTCTCACCACTTTTATGTTGACACTGATAAGATCAAGAACCCCTATTAATGGTCAACGATACTCACTAGGCAATACAGTCGATTAATTGGACCACCGGTTAATGGGACCAGCCGCTTATTCGGACCAAATCCTAAAGTACCAAAACAAATCCTATTATA
>JAUZSU010166931.1:0-25116 GCA_034780255.1 Parotocinclus maculicauda | reverse complement strand
ACACAGCCATAATTTCATTTGTTTCAAACTTTAAGAAAAGAGGCGTGGCTAAAGAGGAACATAATGATTAAGACATTAAGCAAGTGCCTTTTTACCCTCAGAACACACAGGGATTTGTCCTGATGCCGACGTAAAAACCTAAATCTAATAAAGCGACTATAAAAAGATCTCCAAAATAAAGCATTTACAACCCAAATGGAAACATAAAGACCCCATATAGGGGCTCGATTAAAACTGACTGAAAAACATCACATGGATTTCTTTGTAAGAGTAAAGAGGCTCACCTTAATTTCTCCGATTCTGCTTTGATTTCCTCTGCAAAAAAAAAGAAAAAAGGTTCACAGTCACATTTAATTCGACAAGTGAAACAGCGTTTTACACTCGGTCCCTTTATACCTTCTGAGAATCACAAAGGTGTGTGTGTGTGTGTGTGTGTGTGTGTGTGTGTGTGTGTGTGTGAGAACACACTCGAGATTCAATGCTTTGCGATTTATCGAGACGAGTGGTGTAATGATGCACTTTGCTCACGGTTCGAGTTTCTAAAGATTTCTTGGATAATTTATTAACCCCCTGCAATAAAACAAAATGACTAGAAAACAGAGGTTTAACATTACAATGAGTAAACAAAATTCTGTTCTACAGCCGCCTGAATCACATTTTTCCTCTTTTCCGTTTTTATTTCTAAAGAATAACAAATCAAACATGTAAAGTCCCCTGCAAATTAAATTAGGAGGAGTTCTAGATAACGCGGCTGCAAGAGAACGTGCTATCGTAACAGGGTCACCAAATTAAAACAGCTAAATATCATTGTAAACTGAAAACAAAATCAATTGAATTAGACCAAGAAAGAAATGAAAACCAAAACTGAACTTAAACTTTTAAGCATTTATTGTAATACCTTGCCTTAAGTGGCTCGTTGGTCTAGGGGTATGATTCTCACTTTGGGTGCGAGAGGTCCCGGGTTCAAATCCCGCACGAGCCCATAAGGGGGTTAAACTCTATGGACTGTGGTGGCCTAGTGGTTAAGGTACTAGACTCTGGACCAGAAGGTTCAGGGTTCAAATCCCACCTCTGCCACAGTTGGGTCCTTGAGCAAGGCCCTTAACCCACAAGTGCTTGGATTGTAAGACTGTATAAGTTGTAAGTCGCTCTGGATAAGGGCATCCGCTAAATGCCTTAAATGTAAATGTAAATGACCAATAATTTAAAGCTCAAAGCAGCCTTGTTAAGGTTTGTTATTGCAACACAATTCTGCTTAAGCAGTGCTCACAGACAAACAGAATTTAAGATGTACAGCCCGAGACCCATTGTAGATTTGACACCTTGAAGTCCTTTTAACCCAATGCATGTCATGCTCTTTTGTTGCCACAGGAGAAGGTGAATGAAGATTGACATCAGCCTCTCTGTGTCCAATTAATTTGAATGCACAGGCTTACTCGGGTTTAAGACCCAAGGTCTAACAATCAGATATTTCATTGCTGCCTTAGGAATGGCATATGGTTATTAAGAAAAGAATGTAGATAAGTCAAAACGTAATAGTTTTCAACAGTATAGGTGTATAAACAGTGCATGTGTAAGTGTCTAATAATTAGTCTAATAAACTGTAACTATCTTCAATTCCAATAAAGAGTATTAAAGCAGCATTTAACAAGAAAAAGAAAGCCTTTTGAAATTTAAAATCATTAATTACTCTTTGTAGCCTCATTATTCTTGAATTTATTCTTGAAGTTGGCAATATACCCTGAACACTTACAAGTCCTGCTGTGGAACCATGCCACCAAAGTGACCCTAAATTAACCCTATCAAGCATATATGGGAGCAAGACAGAGAAAGCCAAGCATTCAATAACACCATAAGACGTTCTTTGGAAAATTGTGAATAATTTTGGAATAACATGATTGATCAGATCTTGCACAAACTTGTAGAGTCCAAAGCAGCTCAACTGAATGCTTGAATACAAATCAAACATTTAACTTTTATGCAAGGTTTATGCTGAGTATATGATTTGTAGTTACAATACATTATATTAAGTTCATGTTTTTGCTCCCATTGTACATAATAAATACAGTATTCAAAATCAGAATGACATAAAAAAACAAACATGTCAGTGCTCTGGTAAAGTAAATATATATCAGTTTACTCGTGGAGTTGGTTTCAAGTTTTACAAGAACTGTTTTCCTATTAGTAATATTAACCACATGTACCACGTCTGCAAATGACAGCAGAAATAAAAACCCTGAAAAAATTACCTGACACAAGTTGTTCTGCCCATCATCATAGATCAAGAAAGATCAAAAAAGAAAAGTCCTCAGGATCCCAGGCAGACTGACATCTAGATACAGCAATGTGTGTGTAATTTTTCCAAATGTAGATCTTTGCCTTGGGATCCATTTAAACATTTTCATCACAAATGCATTTCCAAAATAAAAACTCTTTTTGACTGACAATAAAGTAACTTATTAAGACATTTAAGAGACTGAATCAATCTGCATTTCCCAGTCATTACATAGATGAAGTGTGTTGCTTTACTAGTGAACATGTTTATGAACATGCACCACTCTTTATAATAAACTACACTAATTACACTATCAAACTATTATACCAACGTTAACATATTCCCTGTGCCAGCATCAAACCCAACAGTGAACGCCCTCATGGTAGATATCCCAAATCCACCTCCCAATCCATATCTAAATCTCATAAACAAAGTTTAAACATACACCTAATAAACATAATACATTATTCACTCCAAAATTAAATAGCCCAGGCCATAACATTGTTTAAAAGTAAATTTTCCTTCATTATACAGACACTGGACATTACCTATTTTTTGCAGTGTACATTTTATTTTGAGCTTAGTCTATTGTTCAGTAGTATGAATTAAATATTAATACGATTTTAATAATAAATGAAAAGTAGTTACAAAATATTAATATATAGAGAAGGTGTTAATAGAAAGTGTTAATAAGACATTTTACAATTTTACATGTGTACATGAATTTTTGACTTTTGACTTTTATTTCATTGCAAGCAGTATGAACCTGAAATATTTCATCTTTTCTGTTCAACAGGTGCTGTCAGAAATTGATTGTAACCATCTATTCTATGCTCTAATTGTAACAAGCAATTTCTACTAATAAAAAATAGATAGCATGTTGTGGTCATTGTAAATTTGTGCTCGTTTGTTTGTTGGTTTACGAAGCATCACTATCAGCATTTTAAATATATATATATATATATTTAACCTAGTATCTACTTCTTGCTGTGATGCTCCCGGTGCTGCCTCGAGAATTTGCGTTTTGTTTTTTTGTTTATATTTGTTAACTTTATGCATATGTCACCCAAAATGCTCAGAGCAAGTCTTATTTGCTCAGCGTTTGTTCCAACAGAGATCTATAATACTGAGGATGATTTTCAGTTCCATTAAAGTATTTTAACTTGTCAGGTAGGCTACTGTAGGCTACTTTTACCCCATATTGCTCTATTTGTGTGTCTGTCATGGAACATTTCTGGTTGTTTGAACAACATAGGATACCTTGTCAGCATATTCAATGCAATGTGTAGGATGTGTTTTAAAGCAAAATGTGTCCAGCGTGACAGTCCTTGCATTCTTTCTGTAAGGGCAGATCACTGAGACATTTTAATCATTCTTGATTTAATATCACCAAATCACCCACACATACTCAAAAGGTTCATAAATAGCAGCTGTCAGTAACCAATCAGCTGTAGGCCTTGTAATGGGATAAATCAGAAAATGTTGACCATAATCTCATAATGCGGGTCTGGCTGAACTGTTTCCTTGGCGACATGTTCATGGGCAATGTGAATTCATGCCACAGCTCGCTGACCTTCATCTATACAACTCTTTACTAACCTCATGCGACCTTACACTTTGTGTTGCACCAGTAAAGTTTTCTAGACATACAGTTAAATTTGAAGGGTCTGCAAATCAATGTGACTGACAAGTTATGAAGATCAGTTGCCTTACATTTACATTTACAGTATTTAGCAAACGCCCTTATCCAGAGCGACTTACAATTAATAAAGTCTTACAATCCAAGCAATTGTGGGTTAAGAATCTTGCTCAGGGACCCAACTGTGGTAGCTTGGCAGAGGTGGAATTTGAACCCTGTACTTCCTGGTCCATAGTCCAGTACCTTAACCACTAGACTACCACAGTCATGTTGTCTTGACATGTACCTTGTTTTATTAATTAATAAAAATACCTAGTATTGATATATGTGCATCTATCCGCATGCACCGTTATCTTTAGCGTGTTTGTTATAGATCCACTCTGCAGTAGAAGCAATCAGGCTCAGGGACATTGACCTTGGTGTGCCTGTGTGTTCCTCACAGGGAAGCTGCTGCAGCCTCATGCCAGGCTTATTTTATGAATGAGCAAACATGTTTCGCATTTTAATGCTGCCATAGAGACCTGACCCAAGCCTCCGCCTTGGCATGCAGCTCCACCTCCTCATTGGGTTAGCAAAGCTGCTGCTCTGTCTTAATGATGAAGGAGGAGAACTAAGTCAGCCCACCTTTTCATACAGAACCCCAGCCAATCGGAATGTCTACCTTTAATAGAAGCAAAGGTAATATCAGGCTTATTTCTCCTTATTTGGAGGGTAGAATGCATGTGAATGGCTTCTTTATTGGAAAGAAATCATCCCTTTTTCCAGCTGCCTGTCTTGCACAGATGCACAATAAAGGCACCGTATATCATTGTGTCCTTCCTGTGACTACTACTATTATTATGATTACTACTAATACTCCAATTACACAACAATTTTGACTGATGTGTAGATATGTGATGTCTCTTTGACCTCTTTATGTCAGCATTGCACCAATTCACAGGGTTTTTTCTTCATTATAACAAAGCTTCCAATCAACAAACTCTTTCTGGAACAATCCCTGAATGCCGCAGTCACCTGTTCCAACAGCTTGTTTCTTTTTACAAGTTCAAGTTATTTAACCATGTTCACATGGGAGGTGTTGTTGCAAGTCTGGCAACAAATGTAAATCTTGTTACCGCATATAAACAGATTTTAGAGCAAATGGTCTATTTGTAGGTTGTGTTAGCAACATACCAACAGCAACGATCTGGCAAATCATATTGTACTGCTTTACCCCTTTGACATTCAAGCTTCTTGTGTCTGGATTGTATCTTGAAAAGATTTTTACCACATTTAAGGACTGTATATGTGTAGTCAGGTGCCTCTCTGGTTTACCCAAACATAAACTTAATTTATTTATTGTGTTTTCATAATTAACTTTAAAAGTTTCTGTTTTGTGTCACATCCCCAGTTGTTTTGTAAAATATGTTCTCTTGTCATGTTTAATATTCTTAAAGGTTAGCACCAACATCTACAGTCATAAATCATAGTTAATGTATAATTAAAATAATTATAAAGGTCTATACATATGAGAAAAAATGTATAGCATTCCCACTCATGGCCTGTTAATTTAATTACTAGCCTGACAAAGCTCCATGGCAGACAATGACTATGAAGCATTCATTCATCATTCATTCAGCTACTGCTCTGGCCATTTAATTTATTTATTAATTATTTGGACTGCGTATTTCAGAAAACTTGGGATTTAACAAGCTATTCAGATTTTGGTCTTCTTCTTTTACCACAGCTCACTATATACCTCCACCCCTTACCACCATTTAAGCATCTCCACAAAAGATTTGATCTATTGCCTGTTATCCTTCCAAAAAGACCATTCCTGGTAAATGGGTAAACTTGGCATCCCCATGAAGCTGCCACATACTGCATACCACTTAAGTGTAAGTATTTTAAACTAGCCTATATCTTATTTCAGATTTTTTATTTTTAAGTTGAGATTTTTTCCTTATTTTTGCAGTTTAAAAGACTGGGTAAGGCAAGCCTGGTGGTTGTCAATGGTATCAATTGCTTCATCCTCCAGAACTGTCTGCATACTCTCCACATGAGGCCGGGCATTTTTGTGCACCAGAACAAACCTAGGACCCACTGCACCAGTGTAGGGTTTGACAGTGGGTGCAAGGATTAAATCCCGATACCTATTATTACTCAGGGTGCAGTCGTCCAGCCTGTAAAGGTCTGTGCGTCCTTCCAGGTATATGTCTCCCCATATTCTACTGAACCAATGGTCTACTGACCCACCACCAAAAGCGGTCAAGATGAATGATGTTGTAGACAGCATAACATTATATACGGCATCACCAGACATTGCTTGCACAAAGGAGCAGATACCGGTCCTAATAAGGGGTTAAGGACCTTCTATGGCCTTATCCAGCTTTCCTATTGTAACTACCTGTCTTTTGGAATCTCCTTCATACTCCTAAAACTGTACTGGGAGACACAGAAAACCTTCTGCCAATGGCACAAACTGTGCATTGTGCATTGTGGTACTAGTAGTGATGCCTACCGTAGCCAACTCCAAAACTAGTAAAAGATCTGCCAGAACAGATGATAAGGGACAAAATGTCATCAACATCATAACATAACATCAAAAGGATCTGAAACAGATTGACAACCCTCACTACTACTCAACTGACCAGATCAATATCAGCATGGTTTCAGTCTCTGCAACCTTTCAGTCTCTACTTAATACCGAACAGTCCAACAGTCTAAAGCCTTGTTTGGATTAATGTGGCATAGCTGGTTCTGTTTGAAATATACAGTGTCTCTGTCTCATAATAGCTCCATCCCGGCGTGTTTGATGAGCCTGAGGCTTTTACTGCTGAGTCTAAGTATCAAACCTAACCAAATAAGGTAATGACTTCAAGCATTGAAAAATTCTGTGCATTAAAGCTTTTACTTTTTGTAAGAATATCACAGATTCTTTTGATAAGGTGTTTGCTTTGATCTCAGAATGATAGTTACAGATCAAGACTGTAATGAGACTCTCAAATTAGCAAGAGCAAGGTTTTGCATTTCTACCAAGTGTGTTAACATTTTGCTTGATAAAAGGTAGGTGATTTATTTGTAGCAACCTAGTGGGGAAGCAATTTTATATTTATGCAGGTCCTGGTTGCTTTGTAGTAAATGGCTTGTTATATTGATCAGATGGCTGCAAGTTCCCACAGCTTACATTGTTGCTCAAACTCTGAATTTGCCTAGGACAAAAACATCTCTCAAACATCTCTCAACATCTCACTCTAACATTGCAGCAGTCAAATCTGCTAGCAAATCACCGACCTGAGTTTAAGTCTCAGTGGTGCCTCTGGCCAAGTTAGGCACTTGGCAAACATCATTGGCTGTGTATAAGAGAGCAAAGCTTCAATGAGGGTATATCACTTTGCTGCTGCAATAGCAGTGCAGGTTGACCATTGGAAGTTCCAGTGGACGAATATGCCAAGCATTGCGTGCCTCTTTTCTCATGCTTGTTCTTACTGCAGCAGTCCCCTGTCTGTCTGTGAAAGACTGTGCCCCCCCTCCCTTGACTTATATATCAACAGGGGAATATAAAGAAATATGTTTGGGGGAACACCTGTCGAATGACTAGCCAAGTCTCATCTTTTTAGCATTTATATGTACAGCAGTTCACAGAGAACCTCAGCAATTCAGCTGAACTGACTGAACTGAGAAGCTAAAATTCCTTGCTTAAGTGTATGAAATTGGCAGCCTGTGGAAGCTTACCCCAAGTGGAATAAGCGGAAAAGATAATGAATGAATGAATGAATGAATGAATGAATGAATTGAACTCCGTCCTGCATGTTTATACAACACAATAACAATCACTTGCAACATGACAAAGGTTGAAACTGCATTGACATTTCTACAGTAAAAGGCTGAAGTAGGGTAATTTCAGAAAACAACTCTGTAAATGTAGTCATAATTGAGGTATTTACACTTATTCTATTTTCTCCAAATTATTTCAGGTATGAATACAGTCATGAAATGTAAAGTGAAATGTAACCATGATGATAATTCAGCCACTCTTGTCATTATCAGGTTAGAGCAGAGACAAGAGCTCAAAGCTTAAGTTTCAAAGTTATGTTTTAAAGTACAAAAAATCCCATGGCATTTTAAAAGAAGACTAGAAGATTATAATGGGAAACAATAACATGTATTTTACCTTCAGACCCCCCGCCATATATATTTAATATATTATAGCACACTATTCATGCGTTTAGAGTAACCAATACCCTCCTTCCCCATCTATATATTCTCTTTTACCTATAAGTACATAACCTGTTATACATTCACTCGCTGAATGTTGAATCACTGTTTCATCTGGCTGATCTTCCGTGTTTTTTATAATACAGTCTATCAATGCATTTTTGGCTTCTGTCAAACAAATGAAAACATAATAGCATCCTGTTTGACACACCTGGTGTGCCTTAATTGTGCACACCTGTCGAGGATCAGTGAGGACTACCTATAGGCTTCGTCTGTGTTCATGCGATGCGAAGCTTTCTCTGTGTAGTAAGGCGGAGGCAGACGCGACGTGCAGGAAATACCAGGTTTATTGTAACAGAATAAATAGAAAGTAAAGCAGCACTAAAACCCAACGAGACGACAGGCAGGTAGGATCCAAGGCTAGAAATCCGGGAAGGGACAGTAAAAAATTCAACCTCACCTACGTCAAATACGAAACAAAGTCCAAATCACAATGTAGAACAGAGAAAACTTTGCACCGCATGAACGCGGGCGATGCCTATAGGTAGTCCTCACTGATCCGGGACAGGTGTGCACAATTAAGGCACACCTGCGCAGTCGCCAGGCATGACACTTAACAACATATACTGCTCACAAACATTTGTGGATATTTTAAAATAAAATATTTTGCTTTAGTGTCTTTCTTTAGTTTTCCTTAGTCCAAAATTAAGGAGATCAACCATTATGAAACACAATCACCATGGAATTCCAATATGGCTGTTTAGGAAATAAAAAGCTGCTTATTGCATCAGTTAGAGTTAAAAGAATTGTACAAAGCTGAAACTTGCTAATCACTGCAGTAACACTATAAATCAAAGTCTCTGTATTTGCATATTTAAATCAGTGTATAGGTGACCATACAAAAATACTGTCCTGGTCATTTTTCCAATTAATTATTTTTAATCCCAAGACTCTTTCAGAAAGTATGCAACAGGGCAGTCTGCTGGTCTCGTCAGGCTTCTGCTAATTATAAGCTAAGAATGGAACACTATTGAGAGAAAACATGTCTAGCTGTATCCTCTGCCCAATATCCAGTTTCCCTTCTAAGCAGCCCTCCTGCTGATGTGCCCTTTTACATCTCTTCCCTATTTTTAACCCCCATGCCAACCCAAACAATCACAAACAAATACACAAACATGCACACTCATGAGCACTACAGACTGTGCCACTGGCTAGTCATGGTGCACAGACAAAGGCAGATTAAATCAACCTGAGGGCAGATCTGGCTGTCACAGTGATTACACATTCTTTCTCCATCTCACTTTCTCTGTCCTCTGTTCAATCATAACTGTGACTGGCTGCTAGGCAGAAGCTCTACCGTCATCTTTATCAGACTCTACTCACATTCATTTAAAATGCATTCATAAGGTGAATGGAAAATGAATGTATTCACAATTTCATCATCAAATAATTGCATCCTATGAATTATAGTTAACTTAGTTTTGTTGTAGCAGGACAATATAATTTCAAATGCCCTATAATTAAATAATTTGCAAGGCTGTATTTAAATAGTTGGCTTACTAAACTTCACAACAAACTTTTTCCCTGCTATTCTCCCAACCCCAATCCACATTTGTTGTATGCAGTACCACCGGTCTGCACCATAATTTCAGTTTTGTAGGAATGTGCAATATGTGTCATCTACAATAAAATCTTAATAAAATCTTTTGAATACTTAAGAACCAAGATATAAACTGACAAAGTTTCTTCTAATTATTGTTATAAAATATCAGATATTATGTTTTGTGAGTTGCACACCCCTTATCTTGTGCTTGAATTCGTCTGTGTGTTTTTTATTTAATTTTATTTTATTGATGAGGAAAAAAACTAAAAGCTGCTTATAGGAGGAATGTGTCATAATATACAGTTCATCACACCTTAAATATGGGGTTGTGCATCAACTGAGCAGTCTTCCCTAAATTATATATACTTTTACAGCATGTTGCAGATGCCATTTCCCAGTGCTTTGTAGTCTCCTTATATATTTTTTATAGATATATATTCCCCTCAATACGTTATACAAGTACCAAATGTTAATTCAACTAGTACAGGGTGAATCAAAAGTCACAGAACACATTGCATGCTCTGTCGTGGACTTTTTGCAAAAGCTACCAAATCCATTTTTGAGGTTTTTTCATCGGTAGCGCTTTTCTTGTGGACAATCACTAGCTTGTCGTCCACAGTCCACACATTTGGCTATGGTGGATCCAACATTGATGTTTAAGTTTGTCAGAATCGTCACCTCAGATACCTGTGACAAACAACAAAAGTTTTGAGATTTCCGTGCTGGTACCATTTGAACCACAAGAAATATTGCTAATCTGATTGCAGGAATTGAACTGATTCTCAATTCTGGTCTTCTTTGATATGCTACATGACCACCTTCCCACTGGAAAAACTAGTCCTTAATCCAATATGTCGGCTTTCAAAATGGTGGCCATGTTCCGGACATAGCCTAAAAGATATACCCACTCACCCATTACTTGCTGGGATATTCAGATATTTCATTTTCATTTTGTTTCTGAAATAAATGTGTCCTGTAACTTGACACTGTAACACTGCCTCACTGTATATCTTTACAAACTGAACAAAACGTCTTTAAAGGCTTATCAAGCTAATTTCAAGAAGAACATCAATTTGTGTTAAAAATGCTGGATGCCTCCTATCTAATTAAATGTATCTTTTAAATTGTGGGCGGTACAGTGGCACAATGGTTAGTGCCCAACGGCACCAGAGATGCCCAGTTTGATTCTAGCTCCGGACTCTACCAGTTTGCATGCTCTTGCTGTGTGTGTGTGTGCGTGTGTGTGTGTGTGTGTGTGTGTGTGTGGTTTGCCTCTGGGTAACCTCATTTCGCCCCACATTCAATACAGTTGCAGTAGGTCACCTGGTCTCACTAAAATGTCCATTAGTTAGTGAGTGAGTGAGTGAGTGAGTGCATCTGCCCTGCCACTATTATTACATAATCGTCTAATCACAGTTATTTAATATAATCACAATTTATTGAAGTTATCACAATTATGTAGGGAAACAGTCATTTTTCATAGTTTTCCATAAATATTCACAGCAAGCAGTATGTGAACTGAGTGTACTGGCTTGAGGCAACTAAGTGTAAATAAAATAAAGCATTAAATGCAATCGTTGAGCAGTAATTGGTTCAACAAAACAAAAAAAGTATGAACTTCTAACTTGGAGCTGTAACAGTATGTATGCTATCAGAATTAGTTTTTGTCATAGTTTACATTTTTATTTTTGTATATTATAAGCCATTTGTATGAGTTTTTGGATGCATGCATATGCAGTGCATCATTTTGTTAATAATTAGTATTAGCTAACAATCAAACATGGCCAGTAAGAATGATGACTGTTCAGTCGTTTTAGGTTTGTACTTTATAAGTTGTGTGAAATCGATTTGTTAAATTGATGTTGTTTATCATAGTTGTGTGTAGACATGATTACACTATTATTAAGCATGCAGGCCTACAAAAATAGTGTGGGTGTACAGCAGACAATTAAATTCAATTTGGTTTTGTACCAAAACATGATTATAATCACGCGTTTACATTACCTGTTTGAAATAACATTATTATTTAGTTTTTATAATTCTTTACAAGCTCTAAATCACCCCTTTTTTGAATGTGTTGCAGGCAGGCAGTATTATGAACAACATGGACGATCATTCACTTTAAATTCACAGAGTGAATGTGAACCAGTTTATATAGATATAGTAATGAAAGTAACCACATCAAATGTGGTGTTCTTTTTTAGAGAATGCAACCAATTTCACTTTTCATAAATGCATTTGTGCTGTCTGGCTTCTTTATAATCAAACATCTCTATGACCAAAATTCTTTAAAACTGGAATGTTAACTACTAAGGTAGTTCAGTTATTAAACTAAATGTTCCCTGCAGTAGTTGTGAAATTGAAGCTCCGTCTGTGACTTTGGCACTAACAACTGGATTACATCAAAATGAGCTTCTAATACAAGCAAAATATTAAAAGGGAAAGTCAGATGTTTTACAAAATTACTTTAAATCATCCAGTCACTGATGTGACGAAGCAGCTTGCAGTGATAATATGGTTTGTGTTGCACTATTAACAGAAACCCTACAGTGTGCATACATTATGTATAATGTAGTTATAATGTGGCGCATGCTATACAGTGTTGGCAGCACGGTGGCTAGGTGGGTAGCACCACTACCACAAAGCAAGAAGGTATGCCCTGGGTCCTTTCTGTGTGAAGTCTGCATGTCCTCCCCACGTCTGCAATGGTTTAGTCTGGGTACTCCGGTTTCCTCCCACAGTCCAAAGACATGCATGTTAGGTTAATTGGTGTCTCTATTTTGTGTGTGTGTGTGTTTGGGGTGCACTACGATATATTGGCACCCTAGTTGCCGAGGGGGCACCAGCTGGCCAGCAACCCTGTGTGGATTATGCAGAAGATATTTTTTATGTATGGATGCCATATAGTGAAGTGTTGTTGATGATGATGGACATGAGCAGATGTTGCCATTGTCACTAGCCTTTTTAGGTTTTTCTTACCTTGGAAAAAGATACCTTCATTTACTAAGTATTGAAGTACTACAGTCCATTGCTTTAAACAAAAATAGTAAACCACAATATGAAACCATATAGTATTGTACAAACACTGTACAGTAATTCCTATCTTTGTATTTTTATGAAAGTTTTAACTGCATGCAAGCGATATGTAAATGCATCAGTGACGGCACGCATGAGTGAAACGATACCATGTATGCAGCATCCCTAATGTCATCGTGTCCAAAGCCTAAACTCAAATACACATGGTAAACACTTTTGTTTATTTGTAAAAATTCCCAATAATTATATATAGTAAAGTAATTTACAAACATAAGACATTAACACAGTAATCTAATATTAACTATATATAGCAATTAAAGTTCCGTACACTACTGTATAGTGTAACAATATGATGGACAGCACTGTAAAGTGTATTTTCCATTTTATTTTGTCCACAACATCCAACATCTGAAACCCGCAACCTGGAATCTGGAACCTCATCATTGACAAATTAAGCTCTGTCTTTTAATCATGTTTAAGTTTGTTTAAATACTTGTTTAAAGTTAAGATTAATCTGATTAACGGCCAACATGTTTTTAATAAACATTTTAGCTTTCTTTACCACCAGTGCTGACTATAGTATCAGATGTAAGGCTTCTCAGTTAGTCTACTAATGTAGGCATAAACACAAAACAAAATCAAAGACCCATTTGTTCTAATGAGGAGGCAACACTGATACTGGAACCAGGTTGATAGCCTACAATTAGTGTAGGCTAAGCTGTCTGTAGGCTAATGAAGTCTTAATTCACAAGGTGATAGCAAACACTGATTAAATATTTACACTGCATTACATGTACACATAGGTCTATGACTACATTAGTTTATCTAATAAAAATGGCCTGACCTGCCTATATAAAACACATAAGCTTAGATACTTCACATGAACTTATTGAGAACTGTGAAATTTCAGGACCATGGACAGCATGTCAATTTGCGCACACTGTAGAATATGAATCACCATTTACCAGCTGATCCAGTAATACAAGCTAGTTGATATAACCAAATTATGTCAACATTAATTATTATCCAAGATGCTGTATCCATGATAATAAGTTTCTGTGTATAGTCAGGTGTCAGTTATATACACCAATCAGCCATAATATTAAAACCACAGGTGGTGTGAATAACATACTGTGATGGCCTAGGCAATACTCTTTTGGGAAACCTAGAATCCCGGCATTCATGTATATACTTTATGTACTTTAACATGGGTTACCTACCTAAATATTGCTCCAGGCAAAGAACAAGCATTCATGGCAAAAGTATTCCATATAGCAACAGCTTCTTTCTGCTGTATAGTGCACTTTGAAAAAGAGTTCAAAGTGTTGATTTGGCCTACCGATTTTCCAGATCTCCATCCATTTGAAGTCTGAGGGCCCATTTCACAACTCTGCTGCAAATGGCCAGATACCACAGGCCACCTTCTAAGGTCTTGTGAAGTCCTTGATGAATTTGAGCATTGGTGGCACAATATTAGTCAAGTGGTTTTAATGTAATGGCTGTTTCTTTAATTGTATCAAGTAACTGAAATGAATGTTCAACAATTATAGTTCCACAAACTTTTTTAATCTTATAATCAACAAACATATACATAATATATATATATATATATATATATATATAAAGTGCAGTGGAATAACATCTTTAAGTGTGTCAATATTTTTTGCTACATTGCTCACCCTTTTGCAGAGATGAAGCGAAACACTTAATTTACTCATTCTGTTTATCTACTTCATTCACACAGGACCTCTTGGTAAATGTTTGACCATTAATTAAACCTATAAAATAGTTCTGGACCTTCCTCTTATAAGCTCAAGATCTACAAGCCAAGCCATCTGTTGTTCTCGTACTCAACAGCAATACATTTCCGATGACAACGTTAGCTGGCCATTTAACCTTAAGGTTTTATGGGTGGTTAAGAGGTGTGTGTGTGAAGTAAGTGATGTGCAAACAAAGGGCAAATGTGAGTGGAGAGAATCCGCAGATTAGCCCTGGTAAAGCACCGGCACTCCAGTTAGTGTTATTGAAAGGTACTCAGTGGAGTGAGATGGCAGTGAGCAAACACCGGGCTTATTTAAAAAAACACTCCACACAGGCTGAAAGAGGACCAGCGCAGGACTATACACACACAAAGTAAATAATGCGCTGACACAGTTAACTTGGAGAGCCACCTGATGCATTAGAGCAGATCGTTCTGCTTTAATCATCATGTTAATGCAACAGGCTGCCCTGATTTTAACGAAGCAGGATCTCAATGGCATTCCAGAAGGTTACATCACAATACAGTGTGTCAGGAATGCCTGCTGACTGATGCAACAGTCGTCAGTTACCAAGACGACTGGTCGAACAACTAGAGGGAAATCTGAGTACCTGGATTCGCGTCCCTACCTTACATTGATCCATGCAGGTCCTGACCGAGTACGTGTCCGTCTCGTAGCGTTCGGCCATGCTCTCGAACTCCTCGTATTTCTCCTGGGCGTGCAGATCGTAGCGCTGGTACGCCTGCACGCACAGACTGCACTGGGACAGGTCGCCGCTGGCTAAAGCGTCCACACTGCAGTTCAGCTCGTCCGGGCTGGACGAGCCGTACAGCAAATCCATGAGCGAGTACGCGTTGCAGAAGGACAGATACAGGTCGCTTGGTTTCAGCTCGGGCGCAGACAGGGCCGCGCACAAGCGCTCCGAGTCTGAGAGCGTGAAACAGGTCCTGGACGCGCCGTTCGAGCGACACGTTTCCGGTCTCCACGTAGAGTTCCCCAGGGAAATGGCGTCCTCTTCGCGGCTCTTGGTGAGTTTGGCCTCGGCGCAGAAGCGCGGCCGGTCAGAGAGCAGCGCAGCGAACACGACCAGCGACGCCAAGGAGAGCCGCCATCGCTGCGCCCGCTCGGACTCGGCGGGTTGCTGCTCGTTTTCCCGCTGTGTAAGCCGGTGCGTTAAGCCTTCATCTCTGTGCCGAGGCTTGCGGGCGCCGCTGGTCATATTTCGGGCAAGCGCAGCACCGACGGCTTCTTTTCTGCCACTATGCTCATTTGACGTGACCCTCCTCACGTTTTCCACACACACTGAACGGCGGCTTCCCTCCGCGATGATCCGCGATGATCAGTTAGTCCGCGTGGCGCGCGACGGGTTTATTATGGGGATGATTAGTAAGATTATTGCTGCGCGCATCCTCGAAGGCCCGACGAGATAGAGGAATAAGAAGAAAAGGCAAACGCGTGCGCAGCAACATGTTCTCCTCGCACTTCGGACTCCGTCAGAGCCGCCGCGAATCGCTCGGACCGCTGGCTCCCGGTTCGGGTTTTCTGTCTGGAAGCGCAGGGACGGGATCCGGCGCTTCCGCGTCTGCACGGGGTAGGAGCCTCTTCCCCCTCCACGTCCGCCGCGATCATCTTGCTCTGACGTTTACGCGGCGCGCCGCCACCGCTGCGCTCCAGCTTTTACGTCATCCCAAAAAAGAGATATGTTATCTACCTAATTCCAAGAATCAAATATGCTTAACAGGTGACGGAGGCGCCAAAAAAGAAAGGAAAGCAGCGTGGCAGTCACCTACACGATTTGGAAAGTGCTGCATTACTTTGAAAATGCCTACATTTGCCAAAATGCCTATAGACATGTTCATTCAAAGGTTGAACTCAGCAGTCAGATTGTTAAGCACCTCTGTATAAAGGAGGTATAAGCACTCTTTTTCTTGTTTAAGCTGCATGGCATGCTATTGAATATTTGTTTGATTAGTATTTGGTATTTTTACTTCTGTACTGATAAGTTAAATTTTGTACTGACAAGATGTCAAAGGTTTGTAGATATTCCCTTAATATAATACAATAATTTAATATGCTGGAACTTCACAGATTACATTTAACCCAAAATGACAGTAAGATATTTAGGAAAATCATCATAATATACAGGGCGAGTCAAAAGAGAAAGGACACCCTTTTATTTTAGAAACAAAAGTGAAAATTACATATCTGAATGTTTGTCATCATAAAAGTCGCCATACTTCATCAAGGGCAAGTTGTTCCAATGGGAAGGTGGTCATGTATAGCATAGCATATCAACAAAGGCCAGAATTGTCTCAGAAATCGATAGCTGCAAACCGATTTGCAATAACACTTGTGGTTCAAAAGTTATCAACACAGAAAGTTCAAAACTTTTGCTGTTTGTCACAGGTAACTGAAGAATAAATGGACTATTCTGGTGTCCGGGAAACACAGCCTCATCATCAAATCATAGCCGCAGACTTCAACAACCGACACCCAGAAAAAACACCAATTTCACACAGCACTTGTTACATGCCTCATGGCAGAATTCTGAGAAACCGGGAGTGTGGCTGACACTCCACATAGTGGTCGTCCGAAGACCACTACCAACGAAAATCTGAACAATGGTTTTGTCAGACTTTGCAAAAAACTCCACACAACGTGTCCTCGTGTCCTGTGTCTTTTGACACACCCTGTAAATTACCATGTTTACATGGAATTATTTATTTAATGTATGCAATTTAAATATGCTACTTATCATTCATTCATTCATTCCACTTAATCCACACAGGATCGCGGGCCAGCTGGTGACCACTCGGCAACTCTGGACGCAAGTGCAGGAACAACCCTAGACGGGGTGCCAATCCATCATAGGGCACACACACACACACATAGTCACACACTAGGGGCCACTTAGAGATACCAATTAACCTAACACGCATGTCTTTGGACCGTGGAAGGAAACCTGAGTAAACCCACGCAGACACGGGGAGGACATGCATACTTCACACACTGGGATTGAACCTGGGACCTTCTTACTGTGAGGCAGCGGTGCTACCCACAGATCCACTGTGCTGCTGCTACATAATCATAAAATAGAAATTTGTATTCAAATATGGGCTGAGATGCACTCAGTATCAGACATAATGATACAATAACTAAATATATTTACGCACGGTCATACCTTTGGTTATACAACAGTTATTTCCGACCTCGCAATCTGATTGGTTGAGAAGTGTTCTAGCCGTGCTGATATTCGTGATAACAGCACGGTTGTCTCACACTAAAGCTGTATCACTCCGCGGACGCGTTGCCTACATGTACATCCCAATGTACCCCATCTTGTCCTGATCATGGTCACAATTTTGGAGCCTAAGTCAGAATTCACTTGTTCATGCAGAGGTATACCTAAACAGGACCCTCTGTAAATACTAAGCCAACAGTGCTTCCCTATGAGGCATCTGACCCACAATTCTAACTCTAGTATGGCTATGTGATAATTATTGGATACATAAACAAAGATCAAGTTCCACAGTTGAACCAATTTTTTTGTACACCTGTCATTCGCTTTATAAGGTAAACCTCATTGTTTCTACATTAATTGTCAATTTTATTAGTTCTACTTACCATATAAATGCACTTTGTAGTTATACAATTACAGACTGTAGTCCTTCAGTTTGTAGTCCCTTTTACTCTGTTGTGGAATGGCCTGGTGTTAGTGTGAATTGTGCTGGACTGAGTCGATCAGACACAACAGTGAGTGGGTTCAGAGAAAAAGTGCTACCTTCTGAACTGTATATTAGATCCAGATGTAATTACCTGGAAATAAAAGCTTAAATGTTGATTTTGTCTTACAGTGTCTCACATTGTCTTATATGTCAAACTAAATTTTTCAGTCTACAGCAAAAAAAAATAAGTATTGGTCCCACTGTTCCAATTCTTTTGTAGGGAGGTGTATACCGTGGGGGTTTAGAAATGTGAGATCGCTTGGAATATGTTTCTATTTTGAAATTATTGCATTTGATACAATAGTTTTCACCAAAAATAATCATTTCAGAATTTATTAGTATGTGGTATGTTCCCCTATTGCTAAAATGACAGCATGCCCTCAATCAGGCATATACTGGTTATCCACATGTTATTCTAGAATTATTTTATGTTTTATTGTTTTACTTAATGTCTGCCTTTATCTGTCTTCAAGTGCCCCATAATTGCTTTATGGGGCTTAGTTCAGGTGACTATGGAGGTAAGCCAATCTGCTTTGGTCTTTATTGTAAAGCTGTGATATTTGTTTGTTTTGGGCCAGTATTCTGCTGTAGTATATATCCTTTTTAACAAGAATCCAAACCAGACCAACATTTTACTGGTGGTCTGCTTTTTATGTCCCCCACTGCATGTATAGCAAAGCCTACCTTTAGTTTTTGGAATTAACTAAGATTAAACTAAGAATTCAGTACTGGCCAGGTACTCTGCATTAAACCTTGTTTTTCTATTTTGTATCACAGTGGACAGCCATATGGTATAGTGTGAACTTTCTTTTCACATCCACACAATCTCTCTCTCACTTTCTCTCTCTCTCTCACACACACACACACACACACACCTGGAGACACAACCGCAGAGCCATGTTTGGACCTATAGTCTGAAGTGGCTAATTAACAACATATGTGTCCTTTACTTGGGCTTTTCTTTGCCAAAATCTCAGCATATTCACAGTATGGGGTGTGCTGTCCTGTGACAAACTTTACCAAACACATGACTGATCACAAGAGGCATATAGGAAATTTCATTATGAGTGCACAGATAGCACAGTATATTGATAAGGTTAACAGTGATGCTAACCCCCCTACCCTGTAATCAGCTCAGGTCAGACTGGTTGAAGATGATAAAAAGGCAACATTACCTCAAATAACCATCACTTATAACCTAAGCAAGCAGAAGAGCATATCTGAATGCACAAGACATTTAGGTTTGAAGCTGATGGGAAGACCACACTGGGTGTCACTGCTGTCAGCTAAAAACGGAGGTTACAACTAACATGCTTACCAAAAAAACATTGTCTGGTTGGATAAGTTGTCATTTCTATTTTAGCATTCGGAGGGTTGGGTCAGAATTTGGAGTAAATAATATGAAATCATGGATGCCTTATATTAAAAGTTCAGGTTGGCATTAAGTATTTTTGTAGGTCCAGTAGCCCTTTCATTGGTTTCATTGGACGGGACAACCTGTGTTGCCCCATGCATCTATGAGCCTGAGACAACCTGTTATCAGTTTGTCTACCATAAAAGCTAACTATATGATTACCATATAATATATCACAATAATGCTGTATTGGCATGTGCTGTTAATACAATATGATCAACATTATTAAAGTTCTTTATTTGTTTATTAAAGATAATTAACATTAAAGTCATGTGTTATTATGAGTATGTGGAGAGCATGTTTAGCCTTTTGGATGGTGAACGAGAACTGATGTTAGAATGATTTGGATAAACAATATATAGGAACCATTGATTCTATTTATACTGTAAATCAAATGTAAGACAGACATGTGTTCCTTGTCTTTTTAGCATTAGCTAAAGATTGATAAGCCTTGAACTTAGCTTACTTGGAGGAGGATAGTACGATGTGTTGACTCAGGTGATATATTTGTCCCTGGTTTCTGTCTGTGTGAAAATCTCCCCATGTCCTGCAGTAACTCTGGTTTTCATCTCACATACTGGCAGGTTGATTTAGCTACACTAAATTTCCTCTAGGTTTAGGTGAGTAGAGAGAATACGGTGCCCTGTAGTGGTCTGGGGAACTATCCAGGACATAATCCTAGCTTGTCTCTAGGATAGGCTTTTAATCCAAAATAACCGTGATTAATTAGAATGGCATAGTAATAAAAATAAAATGAATTCATTCATTTGAATTTTTTCCATTAACTTCTGCCCCAAAGACAGTGTGGCCTATAGGGCAGAATATGCCTCACTGATCTACTTAGCTAGGAGTAGTGATAAAATATAAGAGTAATATTAGCACAAAACGCACTGTTCTTCTGATTAGTTTTCACATGTAGCATCTGTGTGGTTTGGATTTTGATGTGACGGAACTTGACAACATCCCACCCAACACCTTTGGAATCAATCAAAATGAATAGGGATTAATTCAAATATAGACATTGAACAATCTTTATGATGAAATAGAGGTGAATACCTGCATGTTTCAAAATCTAGAAGAAACTCTTCCCAAACAAAGGGATGCTGTTGTACCAGCAAAAAGAGACCAACTTAATACTAATTCCAATGATTTTGTACCTCTTATTTGGGTGCTGAAATTCCATACATGTTTTTCAGTATTAGTTATTTCATTAGGTTCACTTGATCAGCCAATCTCATGGCTGCAATTCAGTGCATTTAGGCATGTAGTCATGGTCTAGTTGACTTGCTGAAGTTCAAACCAAGCATCAAAATGGAAAGAACGGTGATGTACATGACTTTGAATGTGGCATGATTGTTGGTGCAGATCCGAGTCGTTCAGAAAATTCTGTTCTACTGGGATTTTCCCCACACATCCATCTCTAGAGTTTATAGAGAATGGTCAGAAAAAGAGAAAATATTTAGTGAGGTGCTGCTGTTTTGTTGATTCCAGAGGTCAGAAGGGAATGGACAGACTGGTTTAAGCTGATTAAAAGGCAGCACTAACTGTAACAGTAAAGTTACAACACTCATATATTCAGATAGTACACTACAGCATTCAGATTATTATAATTTGGCCTTGTATCAATAGCTTAGGTTGTAATAAGTCTGAGTGCCATCTTGTAGCGGGATATTTTCTTGGCACACTTTGGGCCCCTAAATATGAACATTGTTCAGACAGTGCAGCCTGCCTTACCATTATGACCACAGTCTACCTGTTTTCAATGTGCCATGTCACAAAGCTCAGATCACCTCAAACTGATTTCTTGAACATGACAGTGAGTTTACTGTCCTCAAATGGCCTCCAGTCACCAGATGTCAATCCAACAGAGCACCTTTATGATTTGGTGGAACAGAAGATTGATGTATAGATGACAATCCTGCAGCAACTGCATGATTCTGTCTTGCCAATATGGACAACTTCTCTGAAGAATGTTTCCTCCACCTTGTTGAATCTGGTCCAACCCAGTACTAGTAGGCAGTTGCCAGTTTGGTGGAAAAGACGCTGGGGCCTATGTGAATATAGGAATTATGTACTATCAGGTGCAATGACTAGCTAAGGTTTTATTCTTTTTGAACCATTTACGTGTGTATAACTTGTGGGGAACTTGTTTTGTCCAAAAAAAAGAGTTAATTGACTTTCAAGACAATGAGAAAAGGAAACAAAGAAATTTTAACTGAATGATGAAGTTCCTTTGAAATTGCCATATAGCATAGGGCTAAGATATGTAAAACCCTCAGAGGTTAATGTGTGTGTGTGTGTGTGTGTGTGTGTGTGTGTGTGTTTGTGTTCCCCAGAGGTCTGAAAAATGTCTGACCATCTTTGTTATTCACTGAACAGAACAGAAGAGTATAAAAAAGAGAAAGCAAAGAAAAGGCATTGCCTGGCTCTTTCATCATGGCTGCATGGTAAAATGCTTTTTAACATTTTAGGTAAATCTATATATATGTTTTAAAGACAGACTGGTAAACATTTAATATTATATGATAAAACATCGAATAATATCACAAATATACATTAACGTATGTATTTGGTCATTAAATGCATTAGTCATTATTCACAATGAATAATATTTTATGTTTCAAATATCATAAATCATAATTTCATCTCAATACTATATATTTATTTATGTATTTATTTATTTATTTAATGTTGCATTAGCATCAGTGGCATTAATGCTCAAGGCAGGTGCAGGTTACAGTGATACAAGTCAGACACACTCACTCATACTCATACAATTTAGAGCAGTCAGTGAACCTAATGCATATTTTTGGGATGTTGCAGAAAACCACAGCACCTGCCGTAAACCCATGTGGACATGGGGACGACATGCAAACTCCATACAGGGGGAGTCCAATGACCAGATCAAACCAAGATCTGAACAGTGGTAACTGCTTTCACCACAGTGACCCCTACACCTTAATGTAATTAAAAATAAATATTAAACTAAACAGTCAGTTAGGTCAGTCATTGAACTACTTTAATTACTGTAACTTATAATGTAAATATTGAAAGGAAAATACAAAATTCATTAATAGGATAAAAAATACTTGGCAGCAAAGACTAATCACAGAGAGCATGAACTGAACATACACACTCCTCAGTGAAGAATGTGGAGAGCTCATAGAAAAGGCAGAAACTATTATTTTTACTCCTCGGGAATCCTAATTGATTATCTTTTTAGAACTGATCATGTCAGAATCTGGGATACACAAGATAATAAGTAAACAATGACCTGTAACAAGCCCAAATCGTTGGCCAGATTGCTGGTTGGAGCATCTCCTAGACTGCAAGGTTTGTGGTTAGTTCCGACCGACATTAGGGAAAAAACACCACTTGTCGATAGGGTAATGGGTGCCCAAAGCTCACTGATGCATGTGATCAAAAAAGCTATCCCATCAGGTGCAAATCAACAGTACAGAAAACCACTGTGCCCACAGAATTTGTAACGCTGGTTAGAGGAGGAATGTTTCATTATCAGCTGGTAAAACACCACAACAACAAAGCTTTGTTCAATCACATATTATTGTCCAGCAATCACTGTGGTAGCTGTATTACAAGTGTTCACCAGTCTTATTATTAAAAGAACTAAGAACTAAAGTACTTTATTAGTTTAATTAACAGTGTAATGCTCTGCACAATGCTCGGCCGAAAAATCTTGGGTCCTGGCATTCATGTATAGTAGATGTTCCTTTGTATGCTTTAATGAAGCATGTATGCTTCGTATTATGATTTTTTTAGCACTTTTGGCCATATGGTGTGTAATATAAACATTAAAGACTAAGCAATATAGTGTGATGTCCAAACATAAATTGTAATTTATTTGCCATTAATTAAAATGGTCACTAAACTGGAAGCATACAAGGGAAAATGGATAGAAAAATGAGACATACTTTTACTTTTACTCTTCTGTTTCACTGTTTTTTCTCACATTTCAAAAAACAACTTCAGTAATCTCACGTGCCTCCTTTTAAGTCTGAGTAGAGATCTTAATAAAGACTCTCATTGTGTTCAGATCTGTTAACTTCTTCATTCACAAGTTTATCTGCTGCTGAAAAAAACTTGTCACAGTGAACTTAAACATTTCACACCCACACCAACAGTTTCTTTGGTATAAAGTTAAATATACCTACAAAAAATTATAATTAAAAATAAATATGAAGAAATTAAATTAAATTAAAAAAGAAGCATTTTATTTTATTTCATTAAACCTGATCATCAGAAAAGTCAAAGAAAGTTGTTCGATTAAGCAAATGAGATGCAAACTTAATTATGGTGATTGAGTAGCAAGTGACAAATTCATGGGAGTGAACAGAAGCATGTAAAACTGGATGAGAGTGCCACACATTTACTTTTTAGTATGATCACCCAAGACTGCCAAAACACACTGACAGTGATGGGGCATGCACAGGATCAGACTGTCCTGCAGTTCCTGTGAGATCCTCTTCGTATTCATTTTGAAATATCCCTTAATTTTTGTGAGCAGTGCACTATTAGAATAATTATTTTTTATCAGCATGGATTTACTAGCCATTATTTATTGGCTCTGCACATAAATAAAAAAACACAATACTAAGGCTCCTGAGCCATTAAATATCCACAGAGCATTAAAATGTTCCAATGAATGTTGATGACACCCAAAATCCAGAGGGAATTGTGAAAATATCTGACATCCAGATAGCTTTTGTCAGGTAAAATCCTTTGCAGATGTATAATTCAAATTACGTGTTCTTTTTAATGAACTAAATATGTCCTCATTCAATCAGTCTTACCCTGAATTTCACTATAGCCTGTGCAGACCCTTTAGATAAGGCATTGTTACTTCAAAGATAAAGTCTGGCGAAAGGTCAGAGATGAAGCTTAATCACTCAAGGGTTTGTCCTTACCCGAAAAATTGGGTCATCTCTGGAGAAAAAAAATAATCAGAGGAAAAGGACCAGTAGTTGCACACATGGGATAAGGTTCTTATAACAGAGCTATAACAGAGTGTTTTCTTACTCCAGACATAGGGGTTCAAATTTAAACCAATAGTACATTTGCTTTTAGTCATAGTTATGCAGAAATGTAGTTCTAAAAAGGTTCTAAGAATTCTAAAAGGGTTCACAAACCTACAAACACCACTGTAATGGGGACTAATCATTTGTATGGGCAAAAACGTAGATGGTAAAGAATCAATGACAAACAAAAAATTTAAACATGTTTATGTAAGTAATATAAAAACATAATTTGCAATTATTTACCTATTGGATTAATTTTTACATCTTAATATGGTATAGTAAGTTTTTAATAAGAAATTCATTTTTACCAAATGTTACATTCCACAACCAAAAATGTGTAATACAGTGAGTATAAATACAAACCGGATTCCAAAAAAGTTGGGACACTAAACAAATTGTGAATAAAAACTGAATGCAATGATGTGGAGGTG